>JAOEHQ010012415.1:0-16046 GCA_025447715.1 Asclepias incarnata
AAAACATTAAAAAGGAATGGGCAAAATTGGAAAAAATCATAAAGTTACTATTCATTGAATAGTAACTTCACTCACAAATTCCAACTATTCCCCGATGACAATTAATATATTATATAATGTCTTAACTTTATCCTCCTCTTTATGATTTGATCCTTTATTTATTTTGTTTGCTGTTATTTTTACCCTCAAACTTATAAAGTATTGTGTTTCGGATTTATATTTGACATGGAGCGTAAACAAAGGTTGATTTTGATGTTTTATTATAGATGTGTCAATACAAATAGATGTTTAGAAATATTCAGATGTTTATAAGTATTCAGACGTTTTTAGAAAAACAAACAGCTATATTCATTCAGATTTCAGACATTTGAACCACCTCTTAACATTCAGAAGTGGTACTCAGATTCAGACACAAACCTTAGAAAAAACAAACGGGAGTTGTTATTATATTTTATTAATCTTATAAAATATTATATTATTATTATGTCATATATTTCGGGGGATCGGATCATCAATAATTCAATATGATAGCTAAACTGCTAACCAATACCAGCTATATATATATCTATGCTACGGATTTCTTTCAACCGCATGCACGTAACTGGGTCTACATCACATGCAATAGCACGTCATGGAAACAAATTTTTATGTAGGTTTTTTTCAAAATGGTGGGTCGTGTGGTTGATACATAGGATAGGATAAGAACATTTGAACCCAAAGATGTCACCCTTTTATGTTTAAAAAATTGCAAAATACCTTCATCACTTACATTTATATATATTTCATATATATGAGAACATCATTAATTTATTTTATATCGTCTTTGTAGTATCACTATTTTGTTAGGATCCACAATATATGGCATATAACTTAATATTTCATTTTTTTTGGTTAAAGAAAGGTACAATACAATTTTTTGTTCTTAATTATTTTTGAAGTTAGAAGTATAGCTTTTTGTTATAGACGGTTATTAATGGCATTTTGCAAAATTTGTAATATGTCACTAAAAGTTTCGAGTCCCATAGATATTTGTAAATATCTTTTATTTTATTAATAAAATTTTCCAAAGGGTAAATAATACCCTTTTACCCCAATAAACTATTTTAAAGCAATCGAAAACAGTCGTGACGTTTATGTTTTCGCGGTCTTATAAATATACAACAAAAATGAAAAATCTATCTATCAGAAATGCTGTTAGTTTAAATAATAAATACACATGCACAATTTTCTACTAGCTTAGGTAGGTGTGTGTGTTTCGGTTGTTGCATGGAGTTTTAAGTATTTAGTTTCATATGTTCGGCTTCATTGGCCGGCCCAAGATGGCCCAATAACCATGTGAGAGTTTGGGTCAGTTGACCCTAGAGGCCTAGATGCCTACACGGAAGCCAAATCTGATATTTCGGTTAGTTAAACTAAAAACGAAAACCGAACGGGATGGTAGAAAATTTAAAGTGGGTAATTATTCCGGTCAAATCGGTTATTCACCGAATTTGGCCTATCAGGCCATCAGGGTAAAAGTCTTTAAAATACTCAGATTGGCTTGGGCTTGGGCTTAATTTACCACAATGTTAGCCCTGAAGAATATATATAATCTCATCATATACCATCATTTTTTTAGTCATCCATAACACAACTAAATATTTTTTAACATATTTATACTGTATATGACATTTTTATTGGTGTACGGTTAAAAAATGTAATAAACAGAACACCATCCTATTTATAAGGGTAAAATTTTTTTCTCACTTTATTACATGGAACGATGCAGGATAAATCTTAGCTTATATTTTTTCCTTCCCTTTACAACTTTACTCGGGGGTTCTTTTCCGTATTTGAATCATATGAAAACCATTATTATAAATTATTTTGGATATTGAATATATATGCATATAATCAAACTAGAAATCTACCAGCGTCCAGCGCGATGCGCAGAGGTAGATGGTTTCTACAATATTTAAATTCAAATATTAGTGAAAATCTTAGTTTTAATAATAACTTTAGAATTTTTGTTATTGGCAAAGGATGATAACAGCCAGCTTCGCCGATCGTCACCATAAAACCATGATCGATGATGGTTGTGTAATATAGAGAGTTATTAGTGATATTCAAAACAAAAAAAAAATTTATTTACTTTTGTTAATAATTTAGTTTATTGTATGTTAATTTTTTTCTTTTTTTTAATTGTATGTTAATTAAGTTGTTAAGTAAATAGTTGTTAGATTAATTAGTTTTCATATATAAAAGTTTTTAAAAAATTTCAAAAATTAAGACACATGTCATTCTTTTTATAATGTAGTATAGATATATGTATCCTTATTGAGTATCTTAATTCTCTTGCACAATGATTTATATATTACTTATTACTAATATCAATCTTTTGAAATATTCAACAAAAAATAATCTAAAGATAAGCTTGGCTTCTTTTTGATATCCGAATCAAATCACAGCTACTCGATCGTAGAAAAAAATAATATCATTACCTTAAAACTTGTTGCATCAGACAATTAATTATCGTCTGAACCAATGATATGCATGCACACAAATTTGTTTTATGTTTACCTTCCATTTTCCATAACTTGGGTGCTATGTGGCTATACCTTTGCTGTAGCTAACATTTACTCTATAGATACAAGTTTATTATATCTATTACAATTCCAGTAACACAACACGTGTATGGAATAGTTTCAGCATAAGGACATGATTAAGGGTGACGATGCTTTGCTTTGTCGATCACTAGTAAATTAATTACTGAAATTATGGATATGTGGTTTTGAACACCCATAAATCTTACACCCTTGATGTGATTTTTGTCACAATGTCACATTAGTTAAACTTTTTATTTTTTTTATTTATATTACTCATTAAAACAACACAACTAACATCTATAGTACCTTATAAAGATTATCACACCCCTGTTAAAAATTACACAATGCGAAATGACCATTCTACCCTTAATGAAATTATTAAATCCTCATATTTTTATTCAATAATTTAAACATCTTCACTTAAAATACCTATAATACCCTTAATAAAATAATTTACAACATAGATCCCTCAACTCCTAAAATAACCACTACCCATTTTTACATCAATTACCTTTACAATAATAACCACACCGCTGCCAGTCTGCCACCACCAACGCCGTCACCACTCGTCGCAACAGCACCACTACCAACCACTGCCGCCACCACCACACCTTCGCCGCATTGCGCGGGTACCATGCTAGTTATTTTTAATTATTATTTTCTTCAACTTACTACCCTCAATAATAATTTTCGTTTATCTAATGAAATTAAGTATAAAAATAATGTCATATTCAATTTTTATACTGTTCGAGTAAAAAAAAGTTTCGTTCTTATTTAGTGTTATCTAATATTTATGTTTATTTGTATTGATATTCAAAAAGTATTATTAAATCAAAATAAATATCTATGAAAGTAAATGTTAATTATAATAATAAATATACTATCATAAAATTAATAATAATTATAACAAAATGAAAAATTGAACAAAAGGAATAGCAAAAAAAAAAACCATAATTATATGGTGTGAAAAAAGTAAAGTGTGATGTACGAAATGACGAATAATAAGTAATCGTAGTAAGACCATCTCCAATGACAGTATGTCCATCAAAATGGCCATACATTTTTCAATGTGCACGGGTTGGGTGTTTGATGTGCCCATCAAAATGCCAATTCGATTTGTTGTGTAGCACTTTATGTGCATACTGAGAATGTGAGCCACTTCCTTTTTCTTTTTTTTTTTACCATTTGTGTATGTATGTATATTTGGATGATGACTTGGCAAAGAAAAATTGAGTTTTAGTGTACTGGGTTAGAGACAAAATGAATTCAGTGTGCTGTAATAGCTTGCTGATGTTTTGCTGAGGTGACTGTTATACTTGGGCATATTTTGATGTTCCATTGGAGATGACCTAAAAATGTTGAAATCTCCAATGGCTAGAATACCATCCAAAAGGCAGACTAAGCATCCTGAAGTTTCAAAGTGTTACTATTGGATATTCAATATGTTCCATCAATATGCTCCATCAAAGTGCTTGGGATCAAATTGATGGCACATAGAAAACGCGGGGCTATCTTTTTTCTTTTCTTTTTTACCATATGTGTGTATGTATATGTAAATATAATGTTTTTTAATTTAATATGAATGATGATGTGGTATGGGCAAATCGAGTTTCAGTAGGTTGGGTTGGAGACAAAATGAGTTCAATGTGTTAGTTCAGTATGCTGAAATAGTTTGTTAATGTGTTGTTGAGGTGACTGGTGTGTTTGAACATATTGATACCATTGGAGATGGCCAGTGGATTAACCTTTTCATTTATTTATTATTCTTTTATTTTAAGAACAGTTCAACTTCTAGCCGCATATACTAACCGTAGTTTATGAATTTTATATTTAAATTTGATTTCACTAAAATTTAAATGTTTTTGAAAAAACATCAACTATCACACATTATAAGAGTATTATTTTAGTTATGTCAAAATCATTTCGAGCATACATACTACTGATATATTCTTCAAGTTGCAATATTATACACATATGGTTGTATAGTTTTATCTGTCTTTAGTTGATTATGTTACTATATATATGTAGAAAAAGAACTCCAAGAAGGAATAATGGCCATGATTACTACCAAAATCAAACCCATTTTGGGATTTTGTCCACAAAATTTCTTTCTTGTCATTTTCACGTTTAATGGTTACATTTATCGACCCAAAGCATAACATTTTTTCTTTAACAGCATATATTATATTACTTCATTAGCCAGCCAGCTGATGCGAATCAGAGAAGTTACAAAATTAAAATGACACAGGTTGCTGGTGAAACAATAATCCAGCCGGGCCAGCCAAATTTACAATTAATGTTTATTTCCTCGATCGTGATCAAGTCAAATGAAAACAGTTTTTACATCATCTTTGATTTTATCCGTAGTGTGCATTGGTGGATGTCTTGAAAGCAAATGCATGCGGTTTTTATTGAGCCAGATATATAATCCCTTTGTTAAAGATATAATACACCTTGAAAGGTTATAGTAGTCCTTTGCCCATCAGGAAAGAAAGAGTTGAACATATATTAAAAGCACAATGCAACAAACATGCATGCATCGATAATAATTCTCAAAAGCAACCAACACACACTCAAAAGATTGATCAATTCTCAATTATGTAGCGCTTTTTGAAACCAGATAATACGATATATATATATAACAATCGCTTAGAAAAGTTCCCAAGGAAAGTTTGACTTGTTGTACTTTGTATGGTTGTGGTCAAGTTCCTTTCTACCCTTAATTTTGTTTGTAGAAGACCCTACTTTCTTTGTTTCTAAAAGTTTCATGCCTTCAATCTAGATTGTACTTTAAAATAGGAGTGACAACGGGTTGAATTGAATATTTCGAAAACAGACCCGCTTCAAAACTCTTACAGACTCGGTTCTTAAGTTTTTCTTTAAAGACAACTAATTCACACATATCTTAGTTCATATTTAGACTTGATTGATTCACACATTTACATTAATCCATAACTTTTTGGTTAATGATCTACTCGATAGCGCTAAGCTATACTTTGTAAAATGTAGCTATATTGAATCCGTTGGAGATACATTAAAACTCCCATACACTACAAGAAAAAAAAGGTTTTTGTGGCGATAAGTTTCGCAGCAAAAAAGGTCAGTTTCACCACAATATGTTTTCTGCGACGAAATGGCGGAAATTTTTTTCGCCCCGGCGGGAAAAAGATAAACAAAAATCTTTTCGGGAAAAAAATTGCGACAAAAATATTCTTTGCGAAAAAATATTAATTAAAAAAAACAAAATTTATTTTATTTCGTTGTAGTGCCAACTGGAAAAACTTTGTCGCGAAAAACCTTTTTCCTTGGTAGTGCCAACATCAAAATTTGACACATCTAGGTTGTATGGTTGTTGCAATATGTCTCGTGAAGGTTGGCCCATGTCTAATAAACACTTGCTAGTAGGAACTCTTCTGCAGTTGTAAAGGATAAGTCGTTGTTCCATTATCTTGTACTTTATACAATTAGTATACTATATATACGTACTACTATACTTTACTTATCAATGACCATCTCTGCCCAGTCTCAGTACCAATTCTTTCTTTGGTCCCCCATCCATCCCCCATATGCAATTTAATCCCTTGTATTTGATATTTCGTTTTTAAACATTGAAAAACTTTAAGAATACTTAAAGAAGCTACAGTGTATATATACAACGTAAAGAAACTACGTACAGCTAGTGATAATTACTTGAAGAAATAATGAGTTAAACAGTCCATTCACGGTTTAATTTAATTTGTTGGGCCTACTTGACGGGTTTCAGCATCCGGCCACTTTGATTTACTTGTTCTAATCACTTTATGGGCCATTTGGAAGAATCAAAACATGATTCAAGGATGTCTCGAGGATAAAACTGTATAGCTAATGCGCAAGACCCTGAATTCTTTAAGGTCCCATAGTTTTTGCATAAAGTATATACATAAAAAAAAAAAAAAAAAAAAACCCAATTAATTTTTAATATACAGTATATTTTTTTTTTAATTTAAAAAAGGCCCAAATTTCAATTTTAGGCCCATAAACTGAATATTAATTCCTTGTCTAAAAGATGAACATAATTCGAACAAAACAATACAGGTCAAAAGATTGATATATAAAAGGACCTTTGGGTTATTGGTACTGGCTAATGTTGACAACTTGTTTGAAAATTTCATTAACCATAGAATAGAAGATATGAAATAGGGGAAAGGTTGTAAGTTCTTTAGCTTTTTAATTATGTAGATTAAGTCACCACCAAATACTAAATTTTACCACTACAAAGTCAAATACTGTAGCCCATGCCCTTGTATGTCTTTATCTATATGTGTATGTGTGTCTTTATCTTTATAAGAGAGAGAGACGGGCCACTGAATGCCAAGATATATACATGAATATGACCTGGCTAGAAGAAGGCATAGGCATTTATACAGAAGTAGCTATACACCATGTAGCCTTGTAACCATGGCTGCCTCAACTGAATCCTAAAATTGTTGTCTCTCTTGTCAATTTTCTAACAACATAAGCAGACAAAAGCTTTCATAGTTGCAGCTCCAACATCTGTTAATCTGACCACCATCAAACACTAAACATGAAACTGGTATAAACTCATTTATTCAATTTTGTTGTCACATTCATTGCATATATAAGGTACTTGTCACTTTATTAGGTTCCTTTTACATAACATATATATAATACAAAAGAAGGAAATCTTGAAATATCTCACCATTTAAAACAACCATGTTCCTAAGGCTACTCGGTATGCCCTGGTGAAAAAGATGGTCACCAAGTTTTTCCCTGGTGAAGAGCATTCCGCCCTATAGGTACCTATTGGGTGGGGAGGGAATTGGGGAGGGTGGTCACCAGCTTGGTCCCCGGCCTTTCTTTATTTACTATTTTGTCTTTTCTTTGATTTTTTGTTTTTATTTGAATGGGGAGAAGCAGTAAGGTATTCCTTGAAGGTGGAGATGAGTAGAAAAGGTGGGGAAAGTGGGGAGGAGTGGTAAGGTACTCCCCCCACCCTAAGAGATACTGTAATGGTTAACACAACAAATCCTAAAAGGTTGGCACATCGGCAACTACTCAACAAGCACATAACACTTGCAACAATCACACTAAAAACAAGACTCCGTAATACTCATATAGTACCCAATATACCCACGTAAATACCCACTAAAAAAAACAACAACAATGATTTGCAAACACAGGGTGGATATCTTGGACCAACCACACGTACACCATGCCCGTGAGTGTAACGCGTTAACACCGTCCACCCACCACCAGGCCCATGTGTAATATTAACTAATGAGATGAAAATCCCTTTATAATTCTGCTCGTTATATGTAGTTCAGCAAGTTTAATGTTGATCTTTTGATTCATTAAACAGTTAAAGGTACAAATAATTCAATGAAGCACTTGAAGACATGTCTTGCCTCGCTGAAGTGGAATGAGCGAACATGTCACTGAATCAACAAAAGACAAGCAAGACTGGTCAGCAAGTGTTGACAAATCATTCTGTTCGGATGAAAATCCCACTAACTTATATAGTTATAATTGTGCTCGTTGTATATCGTTCAACGAGCATATAGTTGATCTTCTGATTCATTTGACAGAGATCAAGTAGTTCAAAGAAGTACTTGAAGACATGTCATGTCTCGTTGAAGTGGAATCAGCGTACATAACTCAGATTTAGAAAAAGACAACCAAGTCCCTGGTCAACGAGTATTGACAAATCACCCGCTGGCCCCTTGCAACCTCTGACCTGTTTAGGCGCCAAAATGTTTTACGAGAATGCACTCAAGTGCCTGCAGAAGCAAGTTGATCAAGTGGTCTTGAGCCTTGTGCATTACTGCCGCATTTATTACTTGGTGACTCTACAACACAAGTGTTAAATGCTTTTGTCGGATTCCCATCAAGCATTAATTACTCTTGGTGGGATTCCACTAGACGAGTGACACGTGGAATCCACTCAAACTTCAATGAGAATGTTTGCCTATGAACAGGGATGTTTGTACAACGTTGTAAGGTGCATAAATCTTAACAGTATCATTTAATACGTTAAAGCGTTTTCTTTTCATTTACTCCGTGAGCTCTATCAGCGACTTGCATCAGCGAGCATTTCCTGAATTCAAATTTAATCACTTTAAGTGTGTCCAAGTGATTAAATAGGAGTGTTTATTTGTCATTCAATTATGTATGTTTAAGTTTTTTGTGTCAAACTTATTTTCGCAACACACCTTGTAAGTTTTTAATTGAATCAATCTAGGATTAAACATTGAAAAGTACTTTAAGTGTTGTGTAGACTTGTTTTGTTTGCGTTAAGTACAAAACTGGGACTAACACATGCATTCGCCGACCCTTAGCAACCTCTGCCAACAATGGGCGGCAAAAGTTGAAGTGAAACATGGGCGGCAAAAAGGCTTCTGCAAGAAAGGACATTAGTGACTCCATGAATAAGTATCACAAAAGAAGAATGAACAGTTGTTTTGGGTCTTATGCATAACAACACTCTTAATAAAAGCTGATGAAAGACGTACATCCTTTAAATTCACTCAAATATTTAAGCATAAATGCTAACAAGACGAACGAGCCGTCTCTTTTAAGTTTTTTTTTTCCTTCAAGAAAAGCAATAATTTTCATTTAGGTGAAAATGAAACAATATTTACTAGTACCCTAATAAGCAAATAAAGTGTGTCCTAATTGGAGATGAGAAAAACATAAAGAGAGAAAGAACCCTTATGGTGTATAATAAAGACAAGTGGTGCCTTTGAGTTGTTTTTAAGAAAACACAGAAAAATCAAAGAAAATGAATGATGAACAGAAGGAGAATGTTGGAAAATCAGTCCCATCAATAAGGTATATACGCATATAACTATCTTAAGTAAAAAATTTCACCAAATTTGATGAGGAAAGAGACTGGAATATGTGTTTTTATGCAATAACAACATAATTTCCTACATCCAACAACTTGAAGTTCGACAAATATTCGGTGAATTTAGTGATTATGAACACTCGAGAATCTTGAAGTTATGAAACTAGCTACTACTAATTATGATAAATTGTAAATGAATATATCCTGATATTACTGATATTATGTTACGGTATAATTGTCACATTGAAGAATCAACCCACTATCTTGTTAATTTTTGTATCTTGTTAACCTACCTAAGCAATATGCTAGAAGTTTTATAATATATACCGTAGTTCAAAAGAAAGAATTTTTGAGCGAAAAACATAAGAACATCCTATCACTACAAAAAAAATTACAATTATCCACACTTTTAGTTAACGTAAACAAATTATAAAAGTTTGCCACGCTTTTATGTGTGTAAAAATATATTGAACTAAAAATTTACACTTTTAAGTGTATAGAATATGCATTATAAACTACAAAAGTTCACACTTAAAAGTGTGTAGAAATTTATTCACACTAAATAGTGTGGAGTTTTAAAAATCTATAATTTTAAGTGTGGACTTTCATATTTATTTTGTCACACCAATTTTATCCACACTAACTATTAATTTGTTACACATTTAAGTGTGAATATATGATAAAAAAAAATGTGGATATTTGACTTATTTTTTGTAGTGTATGGGTAACTTTTGCGCTATTTAGTCTATAAAATATAAACTCCATATTTCTACAAAAATTTACAGTGTATATATAATTAATTATTATAAACTATTTTTTTATTGAGATTATAATACTATTGGCAAATTTTATGTGGTAATATAAAAGACTCGGCTCTTTATATATATATATGTTTTCAAAGATGGCTTAGTGGTCAGATGACCTGATGTTTTCATGTTTCAAGTTTCAATTTTACTCAATCACATCTTGATGGTCAAGAAAAATGTTTGGAAATCGGCACTGTTGCACGGGGGTATCTCGTTTGGCCGGGCTACATACATCAAAGTTAAAAACTAGCCTGCCCCGTATATCCTGAATGGCTGAATTGAATGAAAAAAATCTTCCTCATTTATCCGTTTAATAATGACCAATTCGTTTGAAACAATCTAAATTATAAATATTAGATTGTATTACTATATATAAACAAGAAGACTAGCAAAGCGCTAATCTTCAAATGTACAAGATCTATAAATACAAAAATATTACTTTGGGATTTTAATTGTTCCAACATCTGAGTCTTAAAGATTAAATATAGATCCTTATGATGCATGTGCCTTAGGCGTACGGTTGTTATATAGCCAATAATCATAGGAGTGACACTCAATAACTTCAATAATAAAAGGTCATTGGTTCAAATTTCACATAAAACAAAATATTAGAGTTTTTTATGTTAGGTCGATCAGAAAATATTTTCTCACATGTAAAATAAGAGTGTTATATATATATATATGTATATATATATATATATATATATATATAGCCAATAATCATAGGAATGACACTCAATAACTTCAATAATAAAATGTCATTGGTTCAAATTTCACATAAAACAAATTATTAGAGTTTTTTATGTTAGGTCGATCAGAAAATATTTTCTCACATGTAAAAAAAGAGTGTTATATATATATATATATATATATATAGGAAAAAGTTACTTTATGAACTCCTAAAAGGTCAAGTACCTTTAGGAACTTTTTTAAAATTAAAATTAAAAGGATATTTTAGTAAATTCAATTATCATTTACTATATGATTGCTTACACATGTTCATATGACCATCTATGTACATTTTATCACCAACTATCTCATGAAACATTTATTTACAAAATACTTGCATACATATGCTCATAGCATTATTCATGCACATATGCTCATAGAATTCATATCTTCACATAATTGTATAACGGATGAAAATTCATGTCTCCACATAATTGTAAAATCCAAAATTACACCTAAATAACTCAAAAAACAATCACCGTGTAAAAAATAATCAATGGTTAAGATTGATTTAAAAATTTTAAAAGGATTCCTAAAGGTTCCTGACATTTTAAGGGTTCCTAAAGTAACTTTTCACTATATATATATATATATATATATATATATATAAAAGTGAGTGTGGGGTTGTTTCACACTCAACTTAATTGGATGAAAAATCATCACATCTAATTTTTTTAATATTTTGCAAAGTAAAATAAATGGTTTTCGCTTTTTTTTTATTATTATTATTTTGCAAAATATATTAAAAACTAGGATATAGGTGGTTTTTTACCCTAATTGAGTGTGAAACAATCTCATATTCACTTCCCCACATATATGTATATATAATATATAATTATATATATAGCTTGCGATTTACTAAGTTAAGTAAGTATAAACATTGTTTGTAATGGGGTTCTTGTTTTAATGAAATTACCCATTAAAAAAAAAGTAAGTATAAACATAGACATAAGTATGAACATAAAGTTAAACGAAAATCATAAACGTATATGCGGGAGTACGTATCGAAAATCATAAACACAAATGGGAAAATCCAATCTTATCAAAATCGTAGATTGGTCCAAAAAGCGATGTTGAAAAGACATTGTCGTAATAATTCGTGTGCATGACGTACATCTGACCAACAAATTAGAAAGTGGTTGCTATTAAAGAAAGGGGATAACATACATGCTTCTACCCCCTCTTACATTAATTTCAATCACATGGCTAAATGTTTTAAAAAAATTTAAAGATTGTGACGGGAGAAGCATGTATGAATATGCTTGCTAGAAGCATATATGTTAACCCCTTAAAGAAATGGGTAAAATGCAAGGATCAAGAAGTTTTTAATAAAAGACTTAAAAAATAATTAAATTTAAAAAACTATTTAAAATTACATGTAATTAGATTATATATATATATATATATATAGGCTGGTTATTGTAAAATAAGTATTAAAGTAAAACAAATAGGATAAGATATTGACCATTGAATTATGATAAAACTGATGCACGGAGATTCATAAAGTACAAGTATATATACTGATGCACGGAGATTTTCATGATGCACGAATATTTTCAGTTAAGAGAAAATGATTGTTTTATTTGTTTTACTTTAATACTTGTTTTATTTTAACCAGAACCCTATTATCTATTATCCATTACACCTTACTAGAAGATTACCCGCACGATGCGACGGGACGATGGTGGCGGCGGCGAGACATGAGAGGTGAGTGGCGACTGGTTAATTTCTGATTTCAGAAAGATGGATGGACTAAATGTTTTATAATGTATTATAGAAATAATATATAAACGATATTAAATAATAATAATAATAATAATAATAATAGACATTAAATGATATGTTAAATAAGAAAATGTTTAAAATTTTTAAAATTTAAGACACTAACCATTTGGTTTATAAGATAGTATAGATAAAGCATTTAACACCTTTTACAACAATCTTAAAATCTCTATATTAAATTATATATTAAATAAAAGATAATTGCGATGACATCAACATTTTATAAAAGTAGCTTGTTTGACGCTTCTAAATTCTCTCTCAAAAATTATTTCTTTTTTATTTAATTATTTATGATGTCATAACCACTTTCCTTCTTAAAATTACCACTTTTCTACTTAAAATTTATTTCATTTTTATTCTTATTATTTATGATGTCATGTTTCTTTGAAGAAATTTTTTTTATTCTCTTTTCAAAGCTCTAATAATTCATATATGGTCTTTTACAGTTTCATCATCTAAACAACTAAACAGTAAGCGAATGCTTAGTGAGTATATCTATATATATTCATACATATCATGGCAACCACATAACATTGATCGTTAGGAACGTTAATGTCAACCAGGTCTTACATAACGTCCTAACCAACATACCTAATATGGATCCATATTACACCACCAAGCTCATGAGTCGTCACCCAAGACTTGTGGCCTCACACATATCATATACCACGACTAATCATGATTTGTTTTCCAAATCATATTAGCCCCCATAACAGAATGCATACATATACATATACTCACCTTAGCCACGACAATCGACTAGCCCAAATGTCAAATTCTTGCAACCACACCTATCAATTAAATCACAAATTAATTAGGCCACTACTCTATCTTTACTATTACATTAGCCAACCCGAAACGTTTAACTCCATTATGGTGTTTGGCTCATCTAGTTATTCATTGTCAAGCATTGTGACAACATTATATTTCATATCATCTTCACCATTTCCATTCACATCCTCATTTTGACTTTATCAAGTCAACTGCTTTACACACCATTACTAACAAATTATTAAATTGCCAAACACCATAATAGGTACAAGTGGGTTAACTAACTAAAGTATTTAATTTAAAATGATGACAATAACATCATCTTAATCATCCCCATGATAAAATACTTAGGCCTCAATTCAACAATCATGCTAATAAAATCCCTAATGATAAGAACCCCAAGTAATAACAAAATCAAATAATACTTTACCTCAAAATTATATGTGGAATAATTTAAGAATCCACATAAATACCAGCTTCTTTCCTTTTTCTCCTTCTCTGAAATTCGCTACACCCATACAGGTTCTTGAGCTATTACTACTTGAATTTAGATTATCATTATTATGATGGAAGTTTACACATGAAGAGAAGTGAGTCAACTGAGAACTTGAGTTGATAAGAATGAAAGTAAGTTAATTGAGAGATAAGTTTGAGAATGATAATTTAAGAAATGGGAGTACAAGAGAGAAATCCACCAGGGCAAAAATACTATAGATGCAAGATATAAAAGAGGAGTGAATGCTTTCTTTTTTGTCATTTTTTCATCTATGAATTGTTAATGAACGATCACCTGGCAACTTTTATTTCTAGCCACGTATCATCAATTTTTGATGTTAATCCAATTTTCTATTATTATCCCTAATTATTTTAATTCCCATGATACTAACAATTCTAGCGTCTAATATACTAAAGTATGTATTAATACCATATAATACAATTCATTGATGAAGTCATTTGTAAAACAGTAAACTCAACGAGATAATTTTTAAAAGTTAGAGATGTTTAATGAAATTTTAAAAAACTATATGGACTATCTATATATTTTTTACTCATAATCTTAAATAAAATAAAATAAAACTTTGGGCAAAGTACAAAAAAAGTCCTTATTGTTTAGTCGGAATCACACTTTTCATTCTTGTCGTTAAGTTTATTCGCAAAGTTATTGACGAGAATGAAAAATGTGATTATGACTGACTACAAGGACTTTTTTGCACTTTACCCTAAAACTATTGATTGAGAATAAAATAGCAGCAATGTTAACGCATTACGCATATACGTCTTCTCACACATTCTAGCACCTTCTTCTACCCCCCTCAAAAACGGATGATGATATCCTTAAGAAGAGTACAAACAAAAAAATAATAATAATAAAAAAATCCCTCTATAGAAGGATCTAGAAAAAGAAACCCCAATCCCCCTCCTCTATATATATCCCCAAACAATTCCCCCGGCCATAACACACACATTCATTATTCAAATCATTTGTAAAAAAATTCTCAGTTATTTTTTTTTTCATCAGAATTCTAATCAATGGCGGACACAGAGACGTTTGCATTCCAAGCTGAGATCAACCAGCTGTTGAGTCTCATCATCAATACTTTTTACAGTAACAAAGAGATCTTTCTCCGTGAGCTCATCAGTAATTCTTCCGATGTAAGTCTTCCTTTCAGTTATATATGATTTATTTATATAGATATAGATTATCTGCATTCTGTAATCAAATCAGATTTGTCTGTGAGATAGATATACATATATGTATATATGTATGTATACGTATTTGTGTATATTTTCTATTTATTGAAAATTATTGCATGTAGGCTTTTGATTCCTCACTCCTCAGTAATTATTATTATGTTATCCCTATATCATTATTATTATTATATTAATTTTCTATGGAAATTAGATTGCAGATGGCTGATTAGATATTAAGAATGTTCTTTCGTTTAGATATTATGTGATTATATCAATGTAGGTTTAGGTTAGTTTTAAGATTAATATTTATACAATGTGTAGATAACAATCCTAAATTTATTGCATATTCAAAACCACTTGCTCTGTTTTTTGTTTAGGACCATTGTCTAGAAAAGTCAATGGACCATTTAGTTAAGTATTGTCATTCTGATTTTATGTCAATGTTGCTGTTTCTGCAATATAATAACGTGTTTATATGTCAGTTCGCGTGTTTGCTGTAATGAATTATACATATGGTGATATAAAATAGCAAGTAATCTTGATTATGTGATACTCGCAATATTTCTGTATGACTTTTTGTTTGAAAAAAATTATTTTATGTTGCTCAAGCTTGAAAGGTGATTCTCAAATTGTTGTAGTAAAAAGATTCAGTTTGTCTATTAGTGTTGGCCAAATTGTATAGCTAAACAGAATACTCTGTTCATGGTTTCAGGCTCTCGATAAAATACGCTTTGAGAGCTTGACTGACAAGAGCAAGCTAGATGGACAACCCGAGCTTTTCATCCATATCATCCCGGACAAGACCAACAACACGTTGACAATCGTCGACAGTGGAGT
>JAOEHQ010012425.1:0-16046 GCA_025447715.1 Asclepias incarnata
TACCATACCACACTGCAATCCATACCACACTACAATTAAATAAATAAATAAACTAACTAACAAACAAAATAATACCATTTTTTATATCACTTTGGCCCACACACATGCTACTTGTTTTTTCCATCTAGTGCGAGATTTGATACCGTGTATGTGATATCATGCCCCATACCACATGGTTGACGACGGTGTTACCGCGTGGTATGGGGTGATACCGTGCCTCATACCCTTCCATTGCCACCCCCTCATGACAATAAATTCACCTTAGTGAATGTCTATGACAAAGCAAAACCGATAACTTTTGCCATTCTTGGACAAAATAAAAGTAAATTTTTTATTCTTTGATGCATCTATTTTTCACACTTTGATGTGACTGGCTTACTTTTTATGCATTTATCACCTTTACGTAACAGACTTGCTTTTTGATGAAATTTTGCATCAAAGAATATAAGGCATGTACATCAAATTGTAGATACGTGCATCATCTAGTTAACTCGTTAGCAATATACCTCAACTAAATTTAAATCATCTAGTTTACATGTAACTGTTGATAGTACTTAATTTGAGAATTATTAACTCAATATATATTGAGCTTAATCATTTTAATCACTTTTCTTTAGTTTGACTCACTATTAATTATAAGTTCATTGTGGATATATCCATATGCTTTATACTCGATAAAAAAAAAGATTAGGCATTCAAACCTGAAATGTTAATAATTTTGAATCTGTCTTCAATTATACTACCAACACTTGAACAACAAGAAGAAATTGGCTTTAGATCTTAACTAGATCCAATCGTACGTTATTGTGTTAAATCATTTGCATTCGCCAAAGGTATCTAAGAAAGCCATAAGCTAATTTAGACACCTAACAACAATTACTTCTCTATATACTTTCATTAATTGCCTAATTAATTAAAGTATCTAATTATACATACTAACCAAATCGATCACAATTATTATATTGTATAAAGAAAAAATGATTTTAAACGAGATCGGGGTCTTTAAACTAAGTAGAAAACTTGAACAATTTAAAGTTCTAGTTTCTAACTAAATTCATATGGTGTACCTTCATCTCTCAAGCTTTGGGATCTTACTTGAAGAAACTTCGGTGTTTTTCGCTTTGAAATAGAATAACCATTGTACAAGGGAAGTGAAGAAAGAGAGCTAAGTGAAGCTGAATACATCATATAAGTAATAGCTTATGTTGTTAATCATCCATTAGCAAATCATTGATCTTATTTATAGAGGTAGTATATGTGTTATTAATGAGTAATTTCCACCTAAATATATATAAACATATAACATAAATAAATAAAAATATATAATGCCACCTATATATGCTTTTATATTTTATAATTTTAGCTAAATGTGACGTGTCATTTATTTACTACGTGGGTCAATGAAATTTCAACACTTTCCTACTCTCCCACTTTTATTCTATTTTTTCTCCATGTCTTTTGAGATCAAACTTTGTTGGTGTGATGGTGGAGGCCGGGATCTAACTTTTTACCTAGAGTTGAAGTCACGATTATATATATTTTTTAATTAATTAGCTTTTGAACAACCAATGGTTTTGAGTTTAATTATGAAATTCATATCATTGTCAAAGACATGTGGTAGAGTTGGTTAAGGCTTTGGGTTTTGGTATAAGTGACCAAGGTTCTAGTCTTGACAACTACATTATTTGTTATTTGACATAGGAAGTCCCCCAATGAAAGAGTTTGGGTCTGGTAAGTGGTAACCCCAGGTTTGAATCTTGGAGGAGGCAAGGGTTTACCCCTATTAATTGTCGTGCCTGCGGGCGGATTAGTAGGGGTTTTTTCCCCTCATCGGGTATTTGAAATAGGCATTTCCGCTTCGAGGGAGCTCTCTAGCGCGGGTTTAGACAACGTATGCTAGACCTCCTGCTGTCGAACCGCGACACGAAACACTGATAAAGAAATTCACCTTCCAAAAAAAAATGAAATTCATATCATTAACTTCACAAATGGAAATGTACTTTTAATCTTTTGTGTAACTTTATTAACTTTGATGTCTTAATTATAACGTACTACCTAAAATCGACACTATAGTATAAACCGACCATGTTTTGGAATTGATTCTCCGATCGTTATCCATTACAATAGATAATGATCGAAGACAAATACTTCAGTGAATATGAGGTCTCTCTCAAGTCTCAATGATTCAATAAAGACATAGTTGATAGACCGATAGTACTATAGTAGTATACTTATGGCACACCTAAATGTGTAAATATGACTCAAGGTAATAAGTGTGTAAGAAAGATTAGGAACCTAATACCATGTTCATATACTAATATCATAGGTCATGCATGTTTACCAAATTAAACATAATAAATAGTAAAATAGGAGCTACTTATCATATCATATATGGTTGGGTAAACCAGGGACGTCTTTAACCTTAAAGGCCAATAAAGCTATCGCTTTAGGTCTTAAAAATTTTTAAGGCGCATAACTATCGAGCAACTAATATAAATCATTTTTAAATCAACTATTGAGCTTTTTTTTGAACGGCAACAGTAAGTATATTATATATAAAAGATGGACCATTAGCAAAACACTAATGCCCAAAAGTACAATTACAATTACAAATCTAGAAAAGCAATACAAAATCTAGACCCAACTTAAAGCTTTAACTGCTAAGGTTACAAAAAGGTTGAAAAAACTTGTGCCAATTACAGTGACCCAAGACACAAGAAAAAACCTCATCAACAAGGGCCGAGCCACCGGTTTTCACCTTGTGATGTTTTTGATGTAACCCCAAACAAGCTCCAAGGAAACACGCAAATAAGACCCACACCAAGCAGAATCTAACTAGTCATCATACAACGGGTTCTCGAACCATGAATCCCACCTCAAGTTAGCTTTCCTATTCCTATTACCGATCCATAGGAAAGCATAGTTGATAATAGAAGAAAATATAGACGAGCTACTCTCACGGATATCGCTATGGACCAAATTGTTTCTTGCCTTCCAAAGGCTCCACCACCAAATAAAGATAATCGCCTGGATTCTATACCTCATCTTAGAAGAGAGACTAAGAATGTTACACCAATTAAGAACATCGTCAGGAGAACCTTGAGGTATCGCTAAGCCCAACCAATGAGACAGTTTCGATCTAGTCTCACTTGCCACAGTACAGTTCCCAAAAATATGCTCGACGAATTCAACCCCATTACCGTACATTTGGCAAGAAACCGTACTAACATCAATTCCTTTAGGGAAAAGGTTAATGAACGTGGGAAGGCAGTCTCTCCTTAAACGCCAAATGAAAATATTGATTTTCTTGGGAACGTGCTTATTCCAGACCGTAGGAGACTGAGCAGTAGAAGAAAGCCGCATCTGATCGAGAGATTTACGCAAAGAAGCAATGGAAAACTCCATCTTGCCATTAAGATTCCACGTCCATTTGTCATTAACAGAAGATAACGTGATATGAGGGAGAGAACTAACCATTTGTTGAAGATTAGCATGTTCCCTCTCAGTTCGCAGGTCCCTTCTCCAATGCCATGACCAAGCATCATTAACTCGCCTTTCAGCAATCTTACAGTCTTTGTCAGTGTCAATGGCGAACAGCCTAGGAAAAAGGGTGCTGAGAGAATCGTTACCACACCACACATCTTTCCAAAACTTGATAGAAGTCCCATTTTCAACCTTCCTAGAGCACACATTAACAGGAAAGTTAGGAAGTTGATGAATGTCATGGACAACACTAGTAATGACTTTCCACACTCCTTTATTCTTTGCCGATAACTTGGAGAAGCAATCTTCACCATGGATGGCAATCAAGACTCTCGCCCACATGCTAGAAGGGTTGGACAACCCACGCCACCTCCATTTGTACAATAACGCATGATTCATGGCCTCAAGACTACCTAACCCAAGACCCCCATTTTTTTTCCCAGCGAGAATAGAAGGCCAGTTAACCCAAGCTATCTTTCATTTTTCTTTGGACCCACCCCGAAAAAATGAGGCCCTCAAAGCTTCCAGCATGTTACTAACTCTTTTCGGCATTTTATAAATAGATAAAAAATAAATACCAATCGACCCCAAAACAGACGTGATAAGAGTGGATCTACCTCCGATAGAAAGGAGATTAACCTTCCATTTAGACAATCTTTTTTGAAACTTCAACAAAACCGGGTCCCACATATTCACTCTAGAAGGATGACCACCTATGGGAATGCCAAGGTATTTAAATGGTAAAGATTCAGCTTTACATCCCACCGAATGAGCCAACGAAGTAACCTCATCAGTCCCAACCCCAACGCCAATCACCGATGATTTATCCATGTTGATCTTCAAACCAGAAACAAGGGAAAAGAATTCGAAAGCCCTAGTAATAACTTCCAAGTTCTTTTTAGACCATTCACCCACCAGCATGACATCATCTGCATATAAAAGATGAGAAACACAGGTGTTATTTATGTTAGCACATTTAAACATCCCATTTCTTACCAAATTATCGATTGCCACATGAAGGCCCTCCATGGCGATTATGAAAAGAAACGGGGCCATAGGATCTCCTTGGCGAAGGCCCCTCTGAATCGGAAATTCATCAGTAGGACTACCATTCACTAACACTGAAGCTCTGGCAGAAGAAAGACAAATTTTTATCCAATGAATCCATTTGTCACCAAACTTCATGGCCCGAAGAATGGTAAAAAGATACTCCCAAGATAAGGAATCGTAGGCTTTGGCGAAGTCAATCTTAAATAACATAAGCCCTTTCCGCTTTGACTTATACCAATCAATGACCTCATTTAACAACAGCGGCCCATCAAGAATTTGTCTGCCTTTTATGAAAGCGGTCTGCTCAGAACTAACCACACTATCAATAACCTTAGCAAGACGATTTGCCAAAAGTTTAGCAATGATTTTGTATTGCAAACCAATAAGGCTAATGGGCCTAAACTCAGCCATAGTAATAGGGTTGTGAGTCTTAGGGATCAAGGTAATAAATGAGGCATTACACCCTACTGGAAGAATAGCACTGTCATGAAAATCCTGGACCATAGCATGAATATCCGATTTGATCAGATCCCAATACTGCTTCACGAAAGCAAAAGTAATACCATCCGGCCCCGGGGCCTTATCTCCACCACAACTCCAAACCGCTAACTTGATCTCCTCTAAAGAAAACTTGCTTTCAAGACCACTAGCTTGCTCCGAATCAATGGATTTAAAATCCGAGCTTTGAACCTCAAATGCGACTCCTGCAAACCTGGAAAAGATGTTAGCGTAATAATCACGAAAGCATTGTTTAACCTTTTTTGGCTCATCAATCCATCTACCAATAACTTTGATTCCTTTTACTGCACTCGCTTGTCTCTTCTTATTTAGCACCGCGTGGAAGTACTTGGAATTTTCATCACCTTCGACACTCCACTTAACTTTCACTTTTTGTCTAAGATCACAATTTTTCCGATGCTCCATTTGATTTAACTCCTTCACAAGTGCACATCTTTCTTGAAACAAGCTACTGTTCGTATCACCATCACCAATTAAGCCATCCAACCTAGCAATATCTTTAGTAATGACGGTAGTGTCTGTACCCAACGTGTTGTTATGCCGCCACTGTTTTAAATCATATTTAAGGTTTTTTCAACTTATCTTTGATAACTCCCCATTTGTTGCAATTGTTGCTAGTACACGGCTTCCCCCAGCTATCCTTGACCACTTGATCGAACCCGTCAGAGCTAAACCAGGAATTATAAAGTTTGAACGGAATAAGACCATAATCTTTTTTCTTTTGGGTGACGAGCATGGGCCGGTGATCGGATAATATATCATCCAGAGCGTCAAGACATAAGTCTTTAACCGAATCCAAAACAGTAGAGGTAACAAGGACCCGATCAATTCTACTCGCTTTGGACCAATCCAAATTTACTCTCGTGAACCTATGTCTACCCAAAGGTAAATCAGTCAACGCACCTTCACTTAAAAATTTGTTGAAGTTTTCAGCATTAACTTTAGAGAATGCCGTTCCCAATCTATCTTCTTTTCGTCTTACAGAGTTGAAGTCGCCACATATAACATAATTACCAGTATTCGCATCCATAAACTGCAGAATTTGGTCCCATAAATCAACTATTGAGCTACAATTACATAATAATGAATTTTATTTATCAGCATACATTCAACTAACAAATTATTACATCTTTATATTTTACATCAAACATGATATAAATCACATATTGACATTAATACAAAAATATTTATTCACATTTAGTAACAATATCCAAGTTATTTATATTGCATCTTACTATGTTATATGTTCTTGAGTTTTTTTCTTTTGAAAAAGAAGAAAAGAAAAGGAGCATGAAAAAGAGTTTATCTTCCCGAGTTTTATTTAAAAAGGGGAGAGAAAGGAAAGGCAAAAAAAAAAGCTAGAAAATAGAAAAAGGTGTAATAAATTTTGTCTACAATTATTTCTTCCCATTTGTGAGATTATTGTAAAAGTAGGATATTATACTTCTTCTTTTCCATATTTTTTTATTCTTTTATTTTACTTTCTTTAAATAAAAATTCGAGAACATAAAGTTTTCATTTTTCAAATTTAAGATATTGATTTAACTTATACAAAGAAAGATAGATATCATTTGAAACTCTCTCTAGTTTCAAGTTTGATTTGAAACATTGTCTATTGTTATAGACCTTGCATATAATTTTATATTTACATATGCATTTATAATTGAATGTATTGAAAAGTAATTTGTTGGATAATTTGATTGCAAAATGTTTTATTAAGGGGTTTGCATGAGAGAACGTTAGTTTGATTTTAAACTGAAAAAGTCAGATTTTCCTTATGTTTTATTTTGTAAGGTCTTAATAATCATTTTGTTTTAGGCTTCAAAAAGTCTTAAGACGGTCGTGGGTTGAACATTGTATAACTCATATGTGTAAAAGTAATAAACTTAATGCCGATAAACATGTGTAAGATATATAATAAAGGGTTTATTACCCAAAAAAAAAGTGTAATTAACTGAAGTTTTTTAATTTAGCAGTAAAACATTTTTCTTCATATAAAAAGAAGTAATTAATTCTAATTTTGTCAAAAACAATTTAGATTTTTTGTTCAAATTAAGTCTACATAGTACATGTAGACTTTCATTAACCATGTGGCGCATTCCAAGTGTATCAAAAAGATAACGTGACAAGTAAATACGTATATATACGGCTGAATTTAGTAAGAAAAGATTATATAAAAATTCAATCATATATGTACGTATTCGATTGTTAAGTCATCTTTTTAATGCTCGTGGCCGGATTGTCAATTACGTGGTTAATAAAAGTCTAATTGTACAAACACCTAAGCTTAATTTAAATAAAAAAAATGAAAATATCCATTTTTGAGGGGAAAAAAATAAAAAGAAAGGTTGAATACCCCGATTCAATACCTAGTTCAATAACTTGTATATTGAAGATTTTAATATCTAGTTCAATTTTGAAGTTTTTTTTCCATGTTTTTTGGTATTAAAAAAGTATAACATTTCGTTCATATTTTGAATATGTATATGGATATTTAAAAGTTGTGTTTTATATATACTACAAAACTACCTTACGGAAGTCTCATGTAAAATATTAATTTATCCTAGCTAGGGCGTGCAAATTCGTAATCAAATCTAAATATCACCACAGACAAAAGTTGAAGTTAAGTTGCAACTTAAGTATTTGCCAATATTTGGTAAATTTAAAAATATATATTTGAAGTAGTTTAAGAATAGGAATAAAAATTGTACAACTTTAGCTGTTAAAAAAAGTATTTGCTAATATAGAATTAATAACTAATTGATGCATGTTAAAGTTTGTACAAAGGTTACGTGATTAAGATGAATTAATCTCATAGGTTGTCACGCTACTAAATTATGAGCACTGTTGTATGTGTCACAACAAATCTAATAATAATGTATTAATTAATGGTTAAGTTAATTAGGGAAAAAGCAAAGGGTCTTGTCACTTTCTAGTTTTCGACAAAGGCAACTCTCAAAGTAAATTTTTTAAGGCCGCCATTTGAACTAATTACTCAAACTCTTTTTGTTGGTTTGGTGTCTCCCAACCTTCCCTCTATGTGACTCATATATATAGTCGACCATTTTTTGGATAAATAACTGGGTATTCATACGTACAGAATTATTTGAAACGGTACATGGCCCAGGGTATTAAACAAGTTCGATTTGTAAAACGGTAAACAAATATTAAAAAGGTTTTCCTTATTCATGGTTATCCATGGATACGAGATTTTTACTAAGATTTATACAGCCTATTCAGAGTATTCATTTGATGGTTTCCGAACCCTTTTTATGACAACCCCGACCAAGATGCTTACCTAGAAAGCTTCAAACTTGACCTCTTTTATAATTAAAGACATCCGGACGTCTGGCGAGGACCACCTTAGTGGTTTATGTATTTTAGAAGGAAGAGTTCTGCATGGGGTTACGTGGGTAATTAGTTAATAAACTAAACAGAGGATATCATTAATTATATGTTTTGATCGCTACTAGGCTGCTAGCTATTAATTGCTATATTTAATTATTTTCCACTAGATTATTTAAACAAACCTTAATGTTATTTTGTAAATTTTCAGCCATAAAATTTTGATTTAGCGGTTATCAATCATCATGGTGATTATCTGCACGCCAAGTTGTGGATTATAATCCGACTTAAAACATACTAATGCATAAAATATTTATAAATCATTCAAATTAAATCATATGATAAATTGCACAAAAACGCCTCCAATTGAATTTACTCAAAATATCTTTTTGGTAACACTTTTTTTTTCGGGAGGCGGTGTATTGCCGTATTGGTCAGACATTTGTGATGTTCTCGTAAGAAATCTCATGTTCGATCTTTTAAAGTAAACATCTTAAAAATAGGTTAGGTTACATACAACCGAGGCCTTCTAGATAACTTGAACAAAGAAAACATCATTTATTTATTTGTTTATGATGCTTAATTAAAAACAAAATTTCGATCAAGAATGACTTCGGTTTTTAACAGAACAGATAGTTGAATATGTGTTTCCCTATGAAGGTTGAATACTTAAATTGTTCCATATAAAAGGTCCAAGTATGCAAGTATCCAAAACTTAAATTTTCATGAAATTGGATACATATGCTTTTATGCAAGTTACCTAAATTGTATAATTGGTTCAAAATCCATTTTCACAAACAAGAATATCAGTTCAGAAACAAAGACAGTCACTTATGTATATGACTCATCAAAAACAAAAACATATATATATGTAGAAAGATCATTCCTGAGTACACAAGTAGATGTCGCAAGTCGCAACGATACACATGGCAAAATCGACAAATCGTTATGATGGTATTTGTTACCAGAAAATGATTTGTATGCCAATTTCAACCAAAACTTAGAGATACAGGAAGGGCTTTTTCGGTTTGTGTTTGAGTGGGTAACTGGGTATTGTGTGCAAAAAAGTGCATGGTAGATGCATGATTGAAAGGTGTGTGTGGTCACATAACACATAAGATTCAACAAAGATCTCATAAAAGTGAAACCACATAATTTAATCAGCTTAGTTGTACTAAGAAAATATAATCTATGATTAAAGTACAAAACTATAGATGTCACATCATTAAGATGGACTAATCTGATAGGTTAATCTCCTTATTGCAGCACTGAATCAAGAGGCACCACCAAGTGTTGCAATCTGATTGTGGTGTAGATGGTTGCTTTGAAAGGAGCTGTTGGAGAGATAAGCCAAAGAACCAAAAGATTTGATCACTTTTTTGGGCAAGACAAACAAGGATTCTTTCTCCACTCTTAATTACCTTCAATAATTTCGATTTCATACAGACACACATTTGAAAATGATATTTTTTTTCCTCTTGGAAGTAGACCGGGGTTCAATTGCTGACGTTGATACATTAATAATGTATTGGGATAGTTTAAGAGTAAAAATGATATAGTAATCACCGTTAAAAAAATATATACACGTTTTACATGTATACATGTATGTCTACGTTATCAAAAGACGCAATAAAGTAGGCGGTCTCAGATATTTGGGATGATTAATGATACAGTTGTAAATATGTAGTGTGCACACAGTTTTTCACACGTGAAATGGAAGCATATGCACGTCACATTTGCATGAAAACATATACTCGTAATTGATTGCTTAATTCATTAGAAAATGTTTCCTTTGTTCATTAGAAAATATGAATTCTTTAAATTATTCTTGACGATATACACATACTCATATTTGACAGTTGAAAATATCGAAGATACAAATTATTCTTCAAACATATAAACTCATGTCCCACTGAAAGGATGCACCACCGCATAGATGGGCATCATACAAGAACGGGCATAGAAACAGCAAATACAATGAAATGAATTCACAACAATAATTCAAAGAGCGTATCGACACAACTCGAGCAGTTTTAGTTTCACGATGGCACAAGCCAAGTGCAACTTAATGTAGATAAGCGGCAGCAAGGAAGCAAAAAGATCATGCATTCCTACCTCGCTACATACACAATCAAGGAATAGACATATACTGGCTTATTTTAAAAACTACTACTAGACTACTAGTAAACAACTAGTGGGCATAACATAACTAGAGTCTCTTATCCAAATCTAGGTGAACACCTACAAACTATATAAGTCAGGCCTACCATTTTGTACATTACCAACATTTAGATCCTAGACGAATATTAACATGGTATGTACAACGTTTTCCACATCACATGTCCATATCGTCAAATATTTCACCATCTTCTTCATAGTACCCATCCACGGTAAAACTCTCAGCTACCAAATTGCTGCAACAAATAGCAATTTTTAAAATGAGCTTTGAACATGTGAGCAAAAAATTACTAACAATATTCCAGAGGTGGCCATAGTGACTCAGTAACATACGAATGGGTCACTTCGGATTATATGTAATCTGTAACAGGTCAATGAGTCGAGTAAAAAAATTAGCTAACAAGGATACAAGTTGAAAGTGTACTTTCAACCACTTAGAATCACTTTACTAAGAAGTTCAGATTTCCTAAAGCGATAATATAGTTTATGTAATCATATTTAAGACACTCGTTATCCATAATAAAAATAATCAGAAAATGAACAAGTATTTGTCGCTCAACCCAGATTGAACGGTACAAACGAATTATTAATATTTGACCCACCACCCAACAAGACCTGCCCATGTTTTCACGTTTACAATACTTCATGGAAATGGGCATAAAAAATATTTCCTTAAACAGCTGAAACGGAAGCTCACAACAAGCTTGAGTTTTCTATTGTAGAAGAAGAAATTGTATGACCATCTGGAAGAATACGGGAGTCAGATATAGATGCCAGCAGATTAACTATAAATTGGTTGAAAACAAATATAATGCTCTTACAGAAATCCTTTTTCTATGAATAGATCAGCATCAGAACTCGGGTCATAGCTATAAACTTCATATTCTGCTAGGATAATAACCTGAAACTTTACAGTCAGATTCACATCGAGACTCATGAAACTAAGGATCATAGATGGTTTAAGAATATACCTCATCTAGAGCTTTGTATAACGTCTCCAGCAAGGAACCGTCTTCATTTGCTTCATTCCATTCCTGAAACCACAAGTTACAAGGAAAGCTAAACAAAGACTCAAGAGAAACTAAAGTCATCCTACAGAAGTTGAACCATATCTTAAGCCCATGCAAAACAACAGATAATGTATTAATAGAAAAAACTCCAAGTTTATATTGTAAAATTGAATCCACAAGTGATTTCACAACTTTAGCATGATAAAAGCTAAAATACTGTGTTAAAAATGAATTCAAGAGATCAATAGGCATGTATGCATAAATTAAAGCTTCTTAGCACTCCTTAAATTGCAGAGCTCCAGTGAATTTTGACAATAGAGGAAAGTATACTGGGTATAACGTTTATACCTTAGATGCATCAGACATGCTGTCAAATATTTGCTTAAAACCTTCCCAGGTTTCCTCTGTGAAAAACTGGTGAGCTTTCGACAACATGTTGACAATATTATGGACAACCAAGTAGTACAAACTACAAAGCACCTAGGAACGATTATATAAACCAGAACATACGAATACAAGTTGTAGTACTAAGCCACAAACCAACCACAGATCTAGTACCGACAACTTGCTTGAACCTGAATATCTAACAAAATTCAAGTGATCTTTCTAGGAGGAGAATTTTGATAGCAAAATAGAATAAGTGAATTTGCTATTGGAAAATCAAACGTAATGTAACTTTGTAAATAGAGGAACCTCCCTGTGGTTGATTTCTGGTACAACTAATTCCCCCAACCAAATAGTACAAAGCACCTAGAAACGACTTTATAAACCAGAACATACGAATACAAGTAGTAGTACAAAGCCACAAACCAACCACAGATCTAGTACCAACAACTTGCTTGAACCTGAATATCCAACAAGATTTAAGCAACCTTTCTAGGAGGAGAATTTTGATAGCAAAATAGAATAAGTGAATTTGTTATTGGAAAATCAGTTGACGTATTTTAACTTTATATATAAAGGAACAGCCCTACGGTTGATTTCTGGTACACCTCCCCCCCCTCTTCCCAAAAAAAAAAAGACACGCACACACATGCACAAGGGGAAAAAACGTTAGAAGATAAAAAGATCAGGTGTCTTTTGTATTGCCCACATCTAGCAAAGTACAGATGATATGTCAGATCAATCTTAATTGAAAGTTATGACAAAAAAACATGTACAATAAGGTCTAAAAAAAGCATTGAGAACTCCAAGTTTTTCAGAGGAGGTAGACTTTGTTTTTTGGTGTTCAACAAATCAGAGTATCAGTATGTTATAACTTTCAACAATACAAGTTACACGTGGTTTCCAACTTTCCATCATGTTACTTGTCTAAGTTGATAAGCATAATATGTATTTCATTTTTGGTTTATTTAATTTTGCAAGAAGCCGTATGTTGTTAGCATAACTGCTGAAAATACAGCTTCATTACAAGAATAACTGCTGAAAATACAGCTTCATTACAAGAATCAACTGACAATATGTTTTGGGAAATGGAGAGAATTGAACTCTCGGCTCAGTCAGAGCAACAGTTCAAAACTGCCTGTCAAACCACTTGACAACACTTCCGATATCATTAAAGAAGGATTATATAGCGGGTTGCCATGTCGCCCATGAAGCTGACAGTGTCATTACCCATAATCCTCTTTAGATGTCTCACACAAAAAATTTAAAATAATCAGCAAAGTCACCTGAAATCATAGTCGGGGTACATGTGATATAAAGTCAGAATCAGATAGATCAACATCTTCCGGCTGGAATAAACATATAAGATAACTATATCAGACTCAATGTCACTATACCTACACATAAGCCAATCCAAATTGCATCATCACCTGGATCTACTAGAAAGATATTCAACCGGTGAGGTGGAGTCATCAGGGGAGTTCCCAAGAAAATCAAGAATCTGAAATGAAACAATTCCAACAATTTTGTCACACAAATCTTAGTTATTTATGCACAAAACAGCCACTAATAACAGATATTAATTTCTTCATGCAGTGTTGCATTGACAAAGAGATGATAACTTCAGCTATGACATCAGAGAGCTAGTTGCAGACCGAACAAAACCACATGAAATACTATGATCACTGGAGAATACAATTACAAGCCCATTGAGAATTCCAAACAATACTTTATACTTGTCAACCAATGAGTTTATTGAATCTATAATTGTATTCTTATTGTTATTAGAGCAAAGATAGTAGCACAGATGATTCTAGTAGTGGTACCTCGTTCTCCAAACTAAGAGACAGCCTCTTATCCGTTCCCGTATGCTTGCCTAATAAAGTACAATAAATTTATAAAAACTGAAGTTCTTACATAATAACCATACAAGTATCCGTAACACAAGTTTCTACTTACAGGAGTAGGCTTCAATGCATCCCTTAATGGTACGCTCTCCAAGATTGAGGTCATCTAGAAAAGCATTTATTCTGTGAAAGCAGAAGCAAACCACTACTTCAATCAACACTATCGTTCAACAAACAACCAAAAAGATGGCATCATTGAAGAAATAAGCTATTACTATTCGAGAACATCAAAACACAAATTACCGATCAAAAGGAGTGTATTCCAAGTACTTCATGATGCTCGATGATACTTATACAATAACTTCAGTATGTCTACGTGTTCAAATAAGTATACCTTTTAAACTGCCTTCACTACAAGAAAGAAACCCGATAACAAACAAAAATCAGGATCCAGTCACAATGATTTGCCTTTGTACGTTATATATCATTAGATATAGCTAACAATCGGTTTCATTCTTTATTGCCTTTGTTCATTTTTAGCATAAATTTCGATAATTACAAAAAATTGTATGGTTTAGTTAATTTTATTTCTTTTTTTTCTTCATATCCGTCTCCACTTAATCACAAATTCATTGTTTACAATGCATATATAATCAAACCGTATATCTCACGTATGTATACTCAATCCGTAATCGTACAGGTCTTAAGAATAGTATACATACATAAATACATACATATCTATATCTATACTACATTATAAAGCATTTACCCTCTCCTTTTTCTCAAAAAAGAACTTGATAACCCCAAAATGCCCTCCCCTTTTATTTACTATTTTAAACAACTCCAATTGAAATACCTATAATACCTACTTGAAATACCCATAATACCCTTGATGAAATTAATTTCCAACATCCACCCTTAACTCCTAAAATAACTACACTACCCCTTTTGCATCAATAACATACGCAACTCGCCGACGCCACCACCACCAGTATATAATACAAACTTCAAAAATACTAACATTCTATATTCATTAAATATATAATTACAGGTTTGCATATCTGAGTTGTGTTAGAACAAAGAACAATTTTTAAAGTTAGACCGATAAGAACACTCAAAATTTTCAATTAGAGTGTTAGTTTAACGACACTTTAAAACGTTAAAACCCAAAAAATCACTCTTTTTTACTTTATTTTATTATGCATCTATCTCGAATGCATCTTCATCAAATTTGATCACCTTCCTTTATTTTCACAAATAATAAATGTTTGTGTATATATTTAGGTCAATGTTTATGCACACATATACAGCCTCTAAAATCATTTTATTGCTATTATTTTCTCAAATATATATACAATATTTTGCTATAGATCTAACATAAATTTTAACAGCCTAATCAACATATAATTAAACCTAATCACAGTTTAGCGAACACATACACTAGACCTACATAATAAAATTATATAAATTATAAGAGATTATTATATCACTATACGTATTTAAAATCATTATATTTATTTAAATTTAAATATAAGAAAAAGAAATATAAAATAATTTAAAATCGGAAGTTTAATAAAGCATACCTTGGTTTGAAGTTTTGAGAGGATAAGATGAATTTTTGGTGAGGGAAAGCTTTTATAAAGTAGTAATTTCATTTTTGAAAAAGATAAGAACAGGCCCCTACAAATTAGGGAAATGTTTAAATCTAATCTGACGGAGGATAGGGTGCGACACGTGGCAAGCGGTCCATGATGGTGGGTGCATCCGACGGTAGAAGATCATTGTTGACTTCAGTTATTTCAGGCTTTGGATGTTTAAGTGGGTTGTACAATGCGCATAACGTGTTGTAAAACTGTTTTAAATTGTTGGTTAGACTGTAAGGAGTGAGGCACCCCCACATGGGGGCGTCTTCCGCCATGTGGCGGTGCCTCCCCCAAAGGGGATGCCCCTCCTTTTTCTTGGAGTGAGGCATCCCCATTTGGGGCATCCTTCAATATTTTATAATTTATTTTTTTTACATAAATACATGTATTATACTAAAAAATACCTAAAACTAATTAATTCATAAATCCATAAACTATTACATAAAACTAATAAAACTTAAACTAATACATATTAAATCCATTACATTTTTTTAAAAATAAAACCTAAAATATTAATAAAACTAAATATTAAACTTAAACTAATACATAAAACTAATTATTATTAAATCTAAACTAATACATAAAAC
>JAOEHQ010012436.1:0-16043 GCA_025447715.1 Asclepias incarnata
GGTTCTCGTCTCCGCCGACCGATCTTTATTTGGGTCCTAGAGCCCCCCCCCCCCCCCTCCTTCCCCATTTTTTCTCTCAATAGTGCTATTTTATCCGTATTTTAATCAAAAAATTTAAATTTATTAAGTTAACCCTCTTCGATTATTTGTCTTAAAAATTTTGGGTCCTCATTTTTTTTTTTAATCTAAAACCTTAGTTCATTTGATATTTTAATTAGGTTTAAAAGTCCATTAACAATGACCTATTTTAAAATTTATAGCCATAACCCACAGCGATTAAAGAAAACTTCGACTGTTGGTGTTATTATTGTTTGACCCGACCCGAACCAGATAACCCGAATATAATAACCGAAACATAGCGATAGGGGAAAAAAAATTCTATGTCTCCCCACTAAAAAAATTCAAGATCCGCCATTTTTTTGAATATATGTCCGTTTGTGTTTATATATGATGTATGTCATTCACCATTAGATTATCATCGTAAAATATAAGCAATGCCAAGTCGCCAAACCTCTCTGAAGCCCAAACCTTCATTTATCTTACCCGTTGTTCCCCTTACTCGACCCTTTCTTTAAAGGTTGTTGCGTATAATCTCAAATGACATGGCTATAGATGCATTACCCGGCCCTTTCATTAGATTATAATCATATATGGTTTTATAACATGACCTAATATACGCGTATATGGTATTAAAGCAGACCTAATATACACTTATATCGGTGCTGGAACCAGGATTCAAAGTGACCCGTATAACAAAGTTTTTTATCGTTAGCCTTGTGTCGGCGTAAAGTAACGATAACGACTAGATTGTTACGATTTTTAACATTTAAATATTTGTTGGCTGTTTTTAACGGGTTTTAAGAGTTTTTTGACATTTTCGTAATTTTCCATTTCTCATTTCGTTGTACAAGTACGTCTTTATAAATTTTATTGTTAGATAATCCTTTAAAAGTTTAGAGTTAGTTACATTGACCGGTATCTCATATTACCTTGACCCATAGCACCAATAAATAATACATCATTTTTAAAAAAAGAAAAAGAAAAAAAGTCTACTATATCGATTTAACGGGTCCGTAACCCGGGCTACCTATTTATAATGTAGTTTGTAATTTTGTATGCTTATAGATTGGGCTTGGACAATGGGCAAGTTAATACACTAGAATACTAACTAGGTAAGTTCGAAATAATAGATTACTAATTTACTAGGTAATGGATATTCCTAATCTAACTAAAATATTCAAACATGTTATCTTTTTCTATTGGCCTTCGAGTCCCTCATGAAGATAATAATACCATACAAGATTAGTATTAGATATATTTAACTAATGAACATTACTGACATCTTTATCTAGAAGAAAGTGCCTAGAAAATAAGATCCCTTTAAATTATGACGAATGATAAATATAATTAATTTGTTAGGTCTAAATATATGTTTAAAAATTTGGTATTAACCTATGATATGTCAAATATTAAGATTAAGAGAGTACAAGTAGAATCCATGTATTAATATCATATAACCCCAGCGGCATCCCAAGTCCTTCAATGAAGGCTTGTTCCTGGGGAGACCCGGGTTCGAGTCCTGAGAAGGCAAGGTTTTTCCCCAATTTAAGTGTCGTGCCTACGGGCGGCTTACTTGGGGGTTTTCCCTCCCCCGTGGTTTCCTGACTTCATCGGTCGTTAGTGCCTTGAGCCACTGCATACCGTCTAATTGGATGTCACTGCAGGTAACTCAAGGACTAGCCGTCCCGTTGAATGTTCAAAAAAAAAAAATCATATTTTTAACCATATTTTTAAGCATACTAAGTTAGTCACATGTATCATTATGTATCGTTGCTCTTAAATTATTGAAGCCTGCAATGTGTTAGTTAGAGGATTTAAACTCACAACTACTACTGAATAAAAGTAGGTTTAAAAATAGCCACTTGCATAATAGTTGATGATAAATTTTGGATAAAAAAACTCTATCCATGGGGAACAAGGGTATTAAAGTAAATGCAATCTTTAGTGAAAGTGGTGAAGTGCATGTTGTGGATCTTGTCATCTATTGCTCTATTTCTCTCCTTCTTAATCAATTGTCCTTTTTTTTTAATGCTTCCTTGCCATTTTTACCAAATCAACAAAAAAAACTCTCATTTTTCTCTTCATAAAAACAAGATCAAAAATGGAAGATTATTCCATTGATTATGAAGTTCAAGCTTCCAAGAAAAGGCAAGACACTATTACACTTATCATGTTCATTATGATCAAGTTTTGTTGATTCTTTTTCATTTTATAGTTATAGCTTATATGACTTTTGAATGAAGTACACAAGATTGTTGATCATTTTTATGGTTCTTTTTGCAAGATAGGAAGGTGGCTGAAAAGATCGTGGTAACAGTGAAACTTGAAGAACATGAAGGCAAAAAGAAGAGTGATCTAAACCCTTCTTGTGATTGTTGGTCATGGAGGAAATATGGTCAAAAACCCATAAAGGGATCTCCTTATCCAAGGTTAATTATTGGTTTTAAAGTTTATTTCATTCAGTTTTTTTTCTTGTAATTATCACTTATGAAGATATATAACAACAACAACAACGATACCTAATCTCAACCGTGATGGACGGGGAGGTGGGATGTAGACATTCAGTCAATCAATATTTCTTTTGAGTATATTTTGACATACTTAAGATCTATATATATAAACTCCTATTTTGGGAACAACTACTTTTAGTTAGCATGTCAATCATTATATAAAACTTTTACAAAGCTATGATAGTTTTCTGTTTTTCACTTCTATTTCTTTCCTGTTCTGGGATTATTTACCTTAGTACTTAGGCCCAAATCAATCCAATCATACTTGTGTTTGCTAGTGAAAATATAAATGATATTAGGTTCATTGTACCTCCCATAAAAACATGCTTTCATATTAGTGGTTAAAAAAAAAGTGTAGGTCCTTTTGCCAACTTGTAAAAAAAAAAATAAAAAATCAATTATTGGCTCACAAAGTTGTTATTTTTATTTTTTATTTTGCAGAGGGTACTACAAATGTAGCACATCAAAAAGTTGTTCAGCCAAGAAACAAGTGGAGATATGTAGGACAGATTCATCCATGCTCATAATAACATACACTTCAACTCATAATCATCCAGACCCTAATTCCTCCAAACAACCCAAAAATGATCCTAAATCCGATACAATTACAACCGATGAACTAGACCAAAAGAACGACGACCAAGAAAAAACCGTTGTTACCCCTCCAAACGACGAAAATAAAACCCCTGAAAGCGATAACTATCTTTACATCCAAACCCCAGAAAATGAATTTCATTTGACGTTAAACCCCGAAAACACGTTCTTTGATCAAGAGCCGCTCTCATATCCTGATCTCATGAACTTTTCGGCATCAAACACTGAAGAAAATGACTTTTATGATGAACTTGAAGAGTTACCCATGTCGTCTTCATCATTCAAGAGTTTCATGAGAAGTAATTTTTTTGAGGAAAGAGTTCTTGTTCAACCTCCATCTTAAATAAAAAAGAAGTAAAATATGTAAATCATATTTAGTTTGTTGATAATTTTAAGTTAGCTAGTGATTAATAATTAATCCCTCTAAACTAAAGGTATTGAGTGGAGATTATAATGTTTATTTTATTAGTGGATTTATTGTTGCTTCCCCCAAATGTGTCGTTGTTTTTCATAATTTTAAAGATTACACATGGATCACGAGGTGAAGTTAGTGCACATGTGCTACGAGATGAGCATATAAGTGGGAATACATGTGTAACATTTGGAAGTATCTCCCTTTTTTGCACACTACAAAAGTTGGTTTTGGATGTTGTGCTAGAATCTATTTGCAACAAAGTGGGGGGACAAACATTTTGGTTTTTGTTGATTTATTTTGCACTAGAAATTCTAGATTCCCTCTTTTTACTAAATGCCAAATCTAAAACCTACAAAGATTCTTAAATGTTATTCATGGACTATCTACAAGTGTATTCCTAAATAATGGATACGATGAAACAATCTATTTTTGTCATACACCACATATATAATTATGTTTTACACACCAAATATAAAACATAATATGTATCGTCACCATAATTGATATAGCCAGCAGGATTAGAGTAACAAATCGTAATCACATTCTCTAATTTATTGCGAATTAATCACATTCTCATGAAATAGTTTTAATGATACGCAAATCATTTCTCATTCTTCTTACATTTTTAAGTGCATATGCTTCAACTCAACTTTAGATCCATTTGTTGATCTCAAGCCCAAAAAAAATTGACCAACTAAACAAGTTTTAAATTCCAATCTAAATTAATGGCGAGATTTATTAGTATCCCACAAGTTAAAGTTGCAGCTTGAATGGCTAAATGTTGTAATAGTACGATTTCTACCTTGTGGTTTATGCTAACAAATAATAGTCACCCATCTTAGCTGTTAATTGGAGTGGTTAGTGCTTAATCTAGAATAAGTTGATAGCTTTATACTTAAATAATCATAACTTTAAGACAAAACATCCTTAAATAATCAATATTTTCCAAACACTACATTTGATTACTAGTTTAATCTCAACAATACATACAAAGATCATCTCCGGTAACCATTTTCTTAAAGGTCATTATTACCGGGGGTGTAAACAAGTCAAGTCTGCTCGCGAACTATTCGAATTCGGTTCGTAAAAAACTCGTTTCGAGCCGAGCCTAAATGAGCTCGAGTCGAATTCGAGCTTAACTATTGACTCGTTTACTAATCGAGGCCGAGCTCGACCTTCGAATACATAACTCGATTAAGCTCGCAAGCCTAAACAAACTTTCATATATAATATTATATATATATACACACACATATTATTATATTAATCGAGCTTTCATATACTAAACGAGCTTTTTTCACGAGCTTCTGATAATCGAGCTTAGTTTTGATCACTTACCGAGCTCGAGCTCGAGCCAAACTCGAGTTTAAATACTAAGGTTCGAACGAGCTCCAGGAGCTCGAGCTCGAACACTGCCAAGATCGGGCTCGGCTCAGCTCGTTTACATCCCTAATTATTACTTCCAGAACGCAATGCTAAACACCTCCTAAAAGGCAAAACTCGGAAGGACATCTCATCAATTTATGTACGATAATGTAAAGAAGGCTGAAGTAGGGCCGGGCCCTGGGGGTTTAGCAAGGGCGTGAATATATAATCCAAATGAAAGAACAAGACTACATTTAGAATAGGATGTACTCGAGAAAAATATTACATTACTGTTTTAAAGTGTAAAGAGAGTTCTAATTGGTACAAAATAGCAAGAAAGGGATCCAGAAGACTCATCATGTGAGGCGCATAAGTCAGCATACTATTCAACTTGGCACGACATTCATGATGGTACGCTCCGGTGGAGTAAATTATAATGTTGGTTTACACAGCTAAAATTGATTACTGATGCTCACTAGGCAGCTTGTAGTGGTTGGAGAGCTTTGAGAGGATTCGTAATAACGCCATCTATAAGTCCATATTCTTTGGCTTCTTTAGCACTCATGAAATAATCACGGTCTGTGTCTTGGTTGATTCGGTCAAGGCTTTGACCCGTGTGGTATGCCAGATATCCATTCAAATTTGCCTTATGATGCAACATTTCATTAGCCTGCAATAAGAAGATTGTAGTTAATAACCACAACACAATTTCATTGAACACCATATTATGTTATTATAAGTTCTCTCAAAGTACAGGCTCTTGCTTGAAAGCGGATATTCCATTGACGTAAACTCAAAATCAGTGAAAAGAGGACATACCTGAATATCTAAATCAGTTTGACCACCTTGGGCTCCACCAAGAGGTTGATGAATCATTATCCTAGAATTTGGAAGACTGAACCTTTTTCCTATTTAGAGGATTTAACAATGATATTTTAGCAGCCAACATCAAAAGAAATGAATGATATGGTAAATACAGTCAAAATCGGTATATTACCTTTGGTGCCAGCACCGAGCAGGAAGGCGCCCATACTGCCAAAATAATTAGTAAAATATATTTATCAGCACCTAGGTGATAAAGCAATGACAGAAAACAAGTATAAAATGCCAGCCCCCATCAACTATAAGCATAAAAGGACTACAATGAGTAAACTGAAACAGAAAAAAAACAAAAAAGGAGATCCTGAACAGTCGACTTTAACTCCACATAGCTTCACATAGACACATTTCAGGAACTGGTAACTAGACTACTACAAACGGCAAACTACAGCAAAAAGACATACTTTCTGTTGATTTTCATTTTAAGATTGTACTTTAAGAACCGATGTTTAAGGGCATAGTTTATACATATAAATTATTAAAGGAACCCCCAGAGGTATGGCAATTAACAGGTAACCGGTACTGATTTGTAAAGAAATGATCCAAGTTTTTTGCTAATTTGGAAATTGGAAAAGAGTTGGATTTCTAATTTGCCGTAATCAGTATAACCTTTACTGAATCCCCTCTCCCGTCCTTCAGCGACCTTCACTCTTCCCCTTTGGCAACCTCTCACCTTGTCCTAAAAAGAAAACTAAAACTAGTAATCTTATATATGACTTGAACACCAAATAGGCTAAGTATTAGCTCTTACGATCAATAACTACCAAGAAGCGAGAATCAGCTATTCCCTTTCCAGAAAATCCTGTAACCTATGGGGATCTGGAGCTTTGCAGTGCAAAGGGTTTCTACCTTGTGTTGGGCAAATACAACATGCAAAGAGATTCCAACATGGCCAATAGGAATATCTCAAAACGTGTTGGCTAAGGCCGTACACAATAAAAGGATAACTCCGCTGAAGTAGCAGCCATCATGTCATTGTTTACCTAAGCTACATAAGCATTTAGTAGCTTACAAGGCTTTGAGATAAACAGGTAAACTCCGAAGGATCCCTGTTCAAGCCACCCGGGGAAAGTTAAGCGGACTCAAGCCTTTGACTCTGATGTAAGCTTATTCCCGTGTACTTTTGCTACACTTTTTCCCTGGCCATCCCAAGATGTTTACCTAATGAAGTTCGACCCAGGTCTCTTCTGAGACCATCAGGACGCCTTACCACTACGCCACCTTGGAGATGGTTTTGGGAGACCTAAATTATGTGTTATTCAAACTAAAGGCCCTTAAACCTGACTTTGAAAGTACTTGAATTATGATACCATGATAAACATTGCTTTAAAGTATGTGCCCTTTGGTCAATTAGATATACTAATAAAAAAATATAACTAGTCGGTAACCGCCAATAACTTTTAACTAGTTTAGAACAATTACATATAAACTGGCATCGGTCATAGGGGTGTAAATGAGACAAGACAGCTCGCGAGTTACTCGAGATCTGCTCGCAAAATACTCAAAATCGACTCGGCTAAATTCGAGCCGAACACGAGCAAGTAGACAATCGAGTTGGGCTCGAGTATCAAAATACCAAGCTCATAAAGCTTGCGAGCCTTATCAAGCTTGTACCAATTTACAACTTTACCCATCATATATATGTATCTTAAAATAAATAATATTATCACATAATATCGAGTCGAGCTGAAAATATCACCTTTATTAGTATCTCTTTAATTATTTACTAGCGATTCGAGTTTGAAAGTATCAATTGGTTACTCAAGATCGAGCTTGAAAAAAAAGGCTCGGTCGAGCTCGAGCCGAGTTTCGAGCTTCGAGTTTGGTAATCCAGTCGAGCTTGAGCTTGGCAGTGTATCCATTAGACTCGGCTCGATTACACCCCTAATCAGTCGTCACTAACCATTACACATATGCTACGTATATTGTGATATCCATAGAACAGTGCACGCATACAATGTAGCACTTATCACTTTATTTCAGTACATGTAGGCTTCTTCTACCTTTGTCTACTAGGTAATTTGACAGAATCGGGTAATAACGGAGAAGAAAATAACTAAAACACATGTGCTATAGTAACAGCTGTAATTACTCATTACACACCCCTGTCAAAATATTACTTGCCTGTTACTTTTACACAACTTACCATTATTTCATACGCATTAGTACATAAACCAGAAACTAGAAACACAAGTATATAATAATCGCCTTGCCTCTCATTCTTTCTAATGGCAGAAGATCACATGAACATTTTAAGCAGTTTCCATCTGCCTTATAGTCTTATACATGAGTACAATGCTTAGATAGCCATTGACGGTGTATAGAACAGTGAAGAAGTAACATATTAGAGCATACTTTTAAACACATAAACTAACAATAACTAAGTGCAGTCGCAATGAATATAATTGAGCACAAGTGTAGCATGGCATAAAAAGTGCAGCAATGAATCTATTACCTAGCGGCAAGTCCAACACAGACAGTGGAAACGTCGGGTCGGATATGCTTCATGGTGTCAAATATCGCCATACCTAATGAATAAATCACACACACACAAATACTACTTTTCAAGAATCATCCATGAGAGCTTAAATAGAGATGAACAATAAAAGAAAAAAAAGAACATCATACCAGCAGTGACGGAACCACCAGGAGAGTTCACATACATCACAATATCCTGTCAAAGATATTTGATACATATTTTGTCACTTCATAAGGAACGTTTCATTAGCCATAATAAAAAATTCCAATAATCTTAATAATAGAGATGGATTTGATCAAACCTTGTTAGGATCAACAGCATCAAGATATAAAAGCTGAGCAACTATAATGTTTGCCATATCATCATCAACAGCCCCACCACATCGTATTATTCTCTATAAACACAACAAAAAACACTCGTATAAAAAACAACAAAAACTGATGCATAAGCCCAGAGATGACGATATGACATAGAAGCTTACATATTGAAAAAGCTGACTGATAACACTCTGAAACCGTTCTTGCATCATTGGAGGCGGCCCTTGACCTTGTGCATAAGTCGGGAAGTAAGGAGATGATGGAACTTGCACATCCTCCCTATTCATAAAAGAAATAATCTACAGTTACAAGGCAGGCCTGCATACTAAACAGGAGTGTATATGTTTGTATGAACAAAGTGCAGATTCGAATGAGAGCCAAAGAAATACTTAAGAACCACAAACTTATGTGTTAATTCATACGCAAATAAGTCAATTCAGGTGTGAAAATAGTGGAGACTAAAATAAGCTCAATAAAAAAAGCTGAAAAACTATTAAAACATGTTATTTAATTTGTTCATACTTGAACAGTCTAGACCAACTTTTCTTTTGGTTCTCAACTTCTCATATAAATAGCTGTGTAGAGTATGGTTAGCGTGCAAGCTTATAAGAGCTTATCACAGCTTGAGCTTATTTTTTTAAAGACAAGCTAAAAGTTTTGTTTCGTTGACATGATTTTATTGAGCTTATTAAAATTAGCTACATTAAGTAGTTTTTAAAACTAGCTTAAGTTTATAACATGCTAAGTTACATAAATACCCTTAAAAAAAGTTTAGTATGTAATCGAGTTTTTAGGGGTATGTACTTTTTTCATTTTATAATTTTCAAGCTCCAACTCCATCTACTTTGTCAAACACCTTTATACAAATAAAAGCTCTAGCTTCTAGCTCTAAATATAAACCCCAGCTCCAGCTACAAGCTAATTTTGCCAGACATATCCAAACTTTCACATGTAACCTAACTTATGCACATATCAACTAACATAGTTCTCATTTGAACCATCACCTATATATGTATGTATATACATATACATATACTGATATACATATACATATCCATATACATATATACGAAACCCTCACCTAATAGACCATACTCCTTGCCTCGAATTCTTGTCGAGTGTCGAATAATCACCGGAATAAACAGCTTTCACTGAACAACTCCTTTTCTCATTAATTCTCACTTTCCTGCAAATTTCAGTCAAATTTATACTTTATCATACAAAGAACGAAGTTCCTTTCATCATTTCAAAATAACAATGAAATCTTTTACATATTTACACCCCACAAAATTGATTCTTGTATAATTTATAAAGTTTCAAACTTTAATCAATAAATTCAAAAATAACACTAAACCCAAAAATATAAACATAAACTAGCTTAAGAAACAAGTTTAAAATTATACTTTTTCAATCATTTTTAAACAATAATAAAATCTTTTAATCAAATTAATTCTTATAACACTTACAAAAGTTTCAAACTTTAATCAACAAATTCAAATTTAACAACAAACCCAAATACAAAAACATATAATTAATATCAAGAATTCAAATTAAATTAATTTAATTTAATAAAATAATACCTGGAACGAAGAGGGACGAAAGTGTGTTCAGAAATGGAATTAGGGTTTTTAGTGGAGGAAAAAACAAGAGGATTAAATCTGAGTGAAGGAACACAAGATTGGGCCATTGTTTGCTGTGGTTTACGGTGGCTGAACAACGGATAACGACGACGATTGCGACGGAGTAAGGTGGGGTGAGTGGGTGGGTGAAGAAGATAATAGGAAATGGAAATTAAAGATTTTTACTTGGGTTTTGCGTGTTGGAATGTTGAACCCAAATGATGTCGAGTGTTTTGGTTTGGGCCTTGGGTTTGTGGTCATAGATTTATCAATTAACATATTCATAGAAGATTTATATTTCATAATCGATAATTAATTCATTATTGATGTTGATCGATTAGTGATTGGTTTTATGGTGAGTACGAGAGAAGATAAATTACATAATATTATGATTAAAAGGATATAAAATAAGATTTTAAATTCCGAACTTCTGTTTTTATATTGCATGGAAAAAAAAAGATTTTACTGCTATATCTATGTGTCAATGTTATACACACATACACTCAGTATACCTATTCAGAAGGAATGAACAACACATACACTCAATGTACCCATTCACAAGAAATGAACAATTATTTCCATTTTCGTGTGTGAACGATTTTCATGGTTATCGGAGCTTTTATCTTATATCATTCTAATTTTGTAGTTGGATAAAAACAAGTAGAAACTTTTATAGGTATCTGCCTTTGTTGTGATTTTTTATTGTTTATTTGGTGTGTTGTCATTTAAGGTGTAATTTTTTTTGTTCGGGGTGAGTTTAGCACAAGGGGCAAAATTACTCTTTTCCCTCCCCAAAGAATAAAAATTTTATTTTTTATTGGAAATAGATATCTTTACCGAATAAGCTGATAAAGCGCAACCACGATAATTAAGGCTGTGTAACTGTGTTTGAACCCCATTAGTTTGGAATATTATTCATCAAAAGTTCAAAACGCATGATTTTGTTGTCACCGTATAGGTTGTAGTTGATAATAAAATATGATGTTTGATTAAATATAGAGTAGGGTTTATTTTATAGGGTTAACATATTTTAATGGGTCAACGATATAGAGTTCCATTTATTATTTACAAGTTTGTCAATTGTGTGTTTTTAAAAATTCCACATAATTACGCTATGTGTCACCACATAATATTTTTACAACTTTCATTTCATACTAGATTACCGGCCAATGCACATTTTAAGTTTTTAACCCTTTGGAGGGATCTTATTATATTGTTCTTATCTTAAAGAAATGTAACACCCCGTAATTTAAATAAGTTTTTTTCAATCTATGTAAATTAAATTATAAACCTTATGATATAAAATTATATATAATGTTCAATACATGTATGTAAGATATCATTTAACAAGTTAGTGCTTTGGTATATATAGTAAGTTGTCTAGGGACTAATGTTGGCATATATCTTAAGTCCATACTACTATCACCCTCTCCTACTAGAGGAGAAGTTGTGCATACATCAGGAAATCTGATGTGTTTCAAGCTTACCTATGCCATATAGGATTTCTTACCTCATGGATGATGAAATTTGTGTGTGTATTCTTGTGTATATTCTGTGTGTATAATTAGACGTATATATATATATATATATATATGTATATGGATAATAAAATGGGTTGCATGTGTGTATCATGTCTGTGTGCAGAGCATGTTGTTGTTGTTGTATAGAATAGAAAGTATATAAAATATATAAAATCAGATTTTTGACAGAAAGTTTATAAGATGTGTGTGTGCAGAAAGTATATAAAATAAAGATATACAAAATTAATTTAAATAAAGATATGTATAAGATATAAAGATATGTATAAGATATTGGATGGATCATGGGTACAATATTAGATTGGATGTGCATTTAATGTTTTTCTCTCACCCCATGCTTGAGCCGCCTGCAACTCCTTTTCTTTAAGTAATTGTACAAAAAGCATGTAAAGGTTATGGTGAGGGCACATCTCCATTAATTCAAACTCTTTCCCAACACACATCTTCCTTCCTCCTAAGAGTAGTGTTTAATCATAATGTTTTTTCAATTTCAATTTGCATCACATGTTACTCTCAGATACCTAGATATATGTATGTATATCTATAGTTTTTTCCCGCTCAAACACTACTCTGATATATGTCTGTGTACCCCCTCCCCATATTTCCAAACCACTTTTTTTTCCCTTTGTTGAGTTACACTTAAAAACGTTCTCATGGATAAGAGTCTTAATTTTGTGCAAGATCTAACTTCTGCAAAAGACATGTGGAACATGAAAGTTCGTATCATCAAAAAATGGAGGCAAAGTTATAGGCTGGATATGATCTTCATCGATGAAAAGGTAAGATGTATGCACAACTTATGTGTTTGACTTAAATATTTGTTTGACAAGAAGTTGTTTCGTTTAACTTGATTTGCTTAATTTTCAGGGGGACAAAATTCAAGCTTGTGTTAAAAGCGATTTGATTCTCAACTTTGAAGAACTCCTTCAGGAAGATGGTGTTTATGTTATTCGTAAGTTTGGTGTTGGCCAGCAAAAGGACTTATACCCTGTCACAACTAATGAGGTGAAGATCAACTTTTTCGTTGTACTGATGTTACCCCTATTGAAGGGTGGGCTGGCCATCCTTATGGTTTCAAGTTCTGGAAGTTTACTGATATCCTTCAAAACAAGGCTGCAAAAGCCAGAACAGTTGGTTAATACACCACTGCAAACTTTCTTATTATGTTACATATTTAATCTAAGTAACAGAGAATGAACAGATGATGATCTTATATTTCTTATTGTTTATTTAGAGAATGACCAGATGATGATCTTATATTTCTTATTGTTTATTTGTGTATGATAGATGTCATGGGTAGGGTGGCATGGTGTGGAAATTTGGATATCTTTAAGACTAAAGTCAAAGAAAGTAAGAGAATCAATTTCGACATCCAAGACTTAGAGTAAGTCTTCATTCTGATGCATATATACTACTTTTGTTTATTCAAGTAGACTTTGGAAGTTTACTCAATCTGTTTATATTAGATGAGACAAATTTAATGATAGGAGATATATTTTTTATGGTATAATGATTGGATTGAGGTATACCATCATGTTGACAATCCTTTAATGTCAACATCCTCTTTGGTAATATTAAAACCTGTTTTAGTAGCATTCAATGTATGAAACATTCTCTGTTACTTACATTGCATTCAATCAGTGTTGGTAGCATTGAATCTGTTTGGTAGTATATTAAATAGCTTTTACATAGTATTAAATGACCAAATACCTAATGAGCGGACCACAGAGAATAGATGGTTGTATTGTAACCGATATGTGATATGTATATTATGCTTTGTGTATAGGTGATACAAGAGATCAACCAAGTTTTACTTAAAAGCTAACGGTGATTATAAGGTGAGTAACCGATAGAATAGAATGGTAGGTAATATACGGAATGCATCTAGACATTGGCGGACCCAATGTGGTACCAGGGTGGTCACCACTCACCACCCCCTCTCAACCCAATTTTGTTAGTGGAATTTTTTTATATATATATACAATTTGAGTTTAACCGGTCCATTAGGCCCCCGAGTTTCCATGTGCTTCCATGATTAGTTTTTATAGGCCCCCCACCTAATAGACTTCTGGATCCGCCACTGCATCTAGATATGTATGAGGGTATGTACCTATTGTGTTATTAGAAGGTTACTTCATACGGGATCGATCTAGACATCTCTCGTGTGGGTATGCCATATGTTTTTATGAATGTTGAATGCATAGAATTACTAGAAAAGGATTCCTTAAATGCTAGAATGTGTATCTTAATGTCAGATTATACTAGATTGGTTTTAGATTATGCATTCTTTATATGTTAGAACCCGTTTACTCACTAAGTATTTATACTTACCGTTATATATTATGTTTTTCTTTTTAGGTGAAACAAGAGGAGCCCGAAAAGATCAAGGGACGGGTATAGCTTATCACTAGCGGTGTTGCTCTTTGGATGGGTAACGAGTGTCTCTTATGCCTTTCTTTGATACTAGTTACGCCCTTTTTGTGCAACTTGTAAAGTTGCAAGTTCAAACAAGTTTGTAAACAGGCTTTTTAAACAGATTCTAGTAGGTATGTATGGTCATTTTGTAAGTAAGTAAGAATGTAGTTTTTGTATCAGTTTGTACAGAATCTTTGAAAGCAGGTCCTGGTCAAGCTTAACATTCATGTATCATGAACCTGGATAGTCATTTTGTATGTACATAGGCTGCTGAAAGTAGTAAGGAATGGTTTGTTTTGGGCAAAAATAAAAGTCGAGTGGACTAGTTATAGGGGTAAGATTTCCTAGCAGGTTTAATGTTGTTGGTCTTAGCTAGTCAATTGTTGGTCTTCTTGGTCACTTACGTGAGCGAAAGAAATCCCACCTGATGGTTTGTCCAGCTTATATCCTTAGCTTTTGGTCATAAAATATGAGCTATATGTATTAGTTTTGTATAGTTTCCCTTGGTAGTCCATGTCAAAACCACCTGATGCTTTTTGTCCAAGTTATATCTCAGCTTTTGGTCACAAAATGAGAGTTGCGTTTATTAGTTAGTTTCATATAATTTCTCTTGGTCATTCTTGTTAAAACTACTTGAAGGTTTACATGACAATTGTTTTCTCACCAAAGTCGATAAGGTGGTCATCTTGTGAGTTTTAGATTAAAACCTTCCTCTTGAGTTCACATAATAATCATACTTCATAGTTCATACTTTGCTCCTGGTCAAAACTCTCCAGTCACTAGTGGTTGACAGTCTTGTTCTTACTGCTTGTTTTATATTATATAAGACTATGGGGAGCAAGGCTTCCCAAGGAAGCCTTAAACTCCCCTCCATTCGCCATGTGGTGCCAATATAACAAAGGGGCTTTCCCTTTTTTTTTTGTTGGAGTAAGGCGTTACAAAAAAAAAAGAAGAAAAACACTTACTGGGCATGCTGACTTTTGCAAAAGACACACAAAAGACATACAAAAATGTGTGGGTACTGACAAAATCTGAGGGGGCCCACCAATAATTGATACAAAACATAAGGCGTTAGATTTGGAACGAGTATTGCACGGCACGCCTTATGGATTCCTGTAGCTAGCGTGGTCTGGGCGTGGTGGTGGCATTCTGGACGCTTTTTGGGCGTGCCTTCACCTCGCCACGCCTTGCTCCTGAAAGCCTAAGGTCTCGTGTTTAGATAATAGAGTGGTATACGGGTCAAAGTAACAGGTCATTTATCACAATTTTCCTTTGGGTTTGTAAAAGGATCGATGATAGTTATAGGTTATAAAATAAATATAACAGATAATAAATGTTTTATAAAAAAAAAAATAATGGACATTTCAAGTTGGTATCAGAGCACGGTTTAAGAGATTTAGGTATCCACTGTTAGTTGGGTACTTAAACTTAAACCAATTTGCCATGCTAGTTATAAAATTATGTATATTCCTGCCATATTATATGCTTGGGATATAGATTGTTATAGAACTAATTGCGCTAATATGTGATGATGTTTTATGGTGACTAAGAATATTATGCATCTTTGTATGTTAGCATTGTATGCGGACTAAGGATTGTTTCAACTTACGAATCAAGATATGAATGGTAACGATAAGGACATGTTATATAGTGTAATTATTATCACGCCTGATCACCGTGATGATAATTACATTGTATGACATGAACTTATGGAAATCATGGAATGTCTTGAGGAGTAAGCTTTGTTGGAAATTTTAGTTAATTTTAGTTATTTTATTTCATGTGAATAGATAGTTAGGAAGGAAACAAGAAAGTTTTAATGTTTAAATAATGTGGGTGTGTCCCACATTGT
>JAOEHQ010012447.1:0-16042 GCA_025447715.1 Asclepias incarnata
CTTTTTCACTTTGACAGTCAACCTAATACGCTTGCAGCGATTTATTATTTATTGTGACAATTTTTTCGTCGCGAAAAAGAAAAATAAATTTTTTTGATTTTCTTTAATAAATAATGTTTATTGCGACCAAAATTTAGTTACGATATATTTTTCGTAATTTTTTTTTTCTTTTTCCGCCATATTTATTGGAACGATTTTTTCGTCATGAAAAAGAAAATTAATTAATTTTTTACTTTTCTTTAAAAATAATAATAATTTTTAATTTTCTTTAAAAAAATGGTTATTTTGTATTTTTTCCATTTTCCCGCCATGTTTATTGCGACGGTTTTTTCGTCACGAAAAATATTTTTGATTTTTTCAATTTTCCTTCTTATATTTCACTTTCCCTTCATATAATTTAATATTATTTATCAATTTTATTTAATAATTTTATAATTAAAACTTATCTAAAATTTTATTAAAATATAAATTGTTATTATAATTTGAATAAAAATTAAAAATTTAATAACTATAAATTAAATAAATTTGATTAATTTTTATAATAAATATTAAACAATATAATATTATGTTTAATTATTTTTTAATAATTAAGTAAATAAATATGTTTATTTAATATATATAACAAATATTAAATATTAAAAAATGTAAAAATATGTTTAATTATTTTTTAATGATAAATTAAATAAATATGTTTTGAAAAAAAATAAAAGAAAAGAAAAAGAAGTTTAAAAAAAAAAATTAAAATTAAAAAATAATTATAAAAAAAAATTCGCAAAGAAAAAATCGTCACAAAAAAGAAAATAAAAAACTTTTTTAATTTCTTTTCAGGAAAAAAAATTTGCAACGAAAACCGTTTTTTTCGCGACGGAAAAAATCGTGGCAAAAAACATTTTTTGTTGTAGTGTTGCTCCATTGGAGTTTGTTGTTCCCAATAAATCGGCTCGAGAGAAGAGTCAGAATCGTCGTAGTTTTGACAAAAGCCTTGTCGTCGTCCTGTAAAATCATGTTATGTAAAATGATACAGGTATATATCACGTCATGCATTCTCTCCATGTCCCAAAATCGTGATGGAAAAGTTAAAACTTTCCAACGCTTTTTTAGAACACTGAATGCTCTCTTGATATTCTTTCTTGCTGACTGCTGTTTTTTCTTATAATACTTTTTTTTCATCAACCGGGGCGGTAAAAGTCTTCACGAACGTTGCATACTCCGGATAAATGTCGTCGGTCAAATAGTATCCCGAATCGTATGGATTACTGTAAGACATAAGTAAATAACAAACGTATAAAAATGAAATATACCAAATGTATAAGTAAAAATATACCTCTAGGCGCCAGACGGGATATAATTTCTTCAAGGATAGGTGACGACTCAAACACGTTCACATCGTTGTGGTAACCCTGCTGACCGAAATATGCGTTCCAAATCCATAAATCATTCGACGCAACTGCTTGAAGTATCAATGATGGCCTCCCTATATCCCCCCGTGTGTGCGTATCTCGCCAAGCGGTCGCACACATTTCCCACGGATGGTGCATGCAATCGATGCTATCAATCATGCCAGGGAAACCATGAACCTGTTCATGCACGTTGTACATGTATTGAAGATCACTCCAAGTTGGTTTTCGTAGTAATGTAGGCCCACACAACTCAATTATACCTATTATTAAAAAAACACTAACATTTTGTTACTAATAATACTAAAAATAAAACATGTACATAACTAATAATGCTAAAAATGAAACATGTTCATAACTAATAATACTAAAAACAGAACATTTTAAGTAATAAAAAATACTAAAAATAAAACATGTACGTAATAAAACGCTCTTGTGCCTCTACACGACGACGTAGTAGCACCGCTCTTTTTCTACACGAAGGCTCACCAGCATCATCATCCGAATCTTGTGCGACTTGCATCATAAGATTAACGGTTATTTCTACCGCACTATCGATTGCCTCGTCTAAGTCGGTTGAACCATCCGAATCATTGGTAGGGGATGATGACGAAGACTCGTTTGGATCTATAAAACTAGTAGAATATATAATAGTATTATTTTTTTAGTGTAAAAATGAAAAAAAGATTGAATTTGGAATTGTGGTAAAAAAAAATGATGAAATGTATATGTATTTATAGGAGTTTTAAAATTTAAAAAACAAATTTTTTTTATTCAAGGTAGCCGTTCAACGGCTTTATTCATTTCAAAAAGCACAACTCGCGTCCGTCTTCACCATGCTGCTCACCACCCATTTCGTATGGGGGGCGCGGTGTTTACGACATCATTGAGGCGGCGTGGGCCGAAGTCGCCAGCCACCCCGCCCCACTCCGTTTGGTCTAAGAGACTAGAAATAGATGTAAATTGAGAATTTTTGGTTCATATCAAAGTTGTGATATGTTCTTTTAGCAAGGAATCTTTTAGTAAGTTGTAGTTTAAGTTCACCATGGATCTTAAACAAAACCATCTTCAAGGTGGTCTAGTGGTTTTGGTCCCGTTATGTACAATTTTAAAAGTAGTCAAGAAAAAGTTTAAAATGATCACGATATATCTCCATTGGGCTGAGTACGTCTTAATAAAAAAACTTAAGTAAATAAAAAACCTTGTCGATGATCGTTTTATGGATTTTAAACAAAATAAGTTTTGTAATATTTTAATTTGGAAAGGAGAATCTTGAATGACATGGAGAATCAAACATGTGTTGCCCCGTTTGGACCTCTTTCTAATGTCAGTGACTTTACAGAAAGTTTAAAAAGGTCATCATAAGTTTCAAAAGCGGTGTTGCCAAGGTTAGTCCATTTGAAAGAGATTTTTGTCTTTTGAGATGGAGTCTAAGGTTTAATCTTTGACAATGGGGTAGTTTATTTGATATAATTTAATAGTATAGTGATATATTTGTCGTTTAAAAAAAAAGTTTTAAAGGCGATCCTTAAACATTTATGGTTTTATGATGACCCGGAAAAAAACTCTTATAGCTATGGACAACAAATTAAATTATATAAATTATTTTTTAATAGATGATAAATATTATATCAAAAATTATTGTTCAAAAAATAAAAAGTTATCGCAAAAACCTTAAGAACTCCTAAATTATGTCATCTAGATGATAAATTATTTTTTAATAGATGATAAATATTATATCATATTATTAATGTAATAACTATATATATATATATATATATATATAGGGAATCCTTATTTACAGAATCCCTTTTTTGCAAAAATCGCGAGAACTCCTAAATTATGTATTGGATCACATGTTTTTCAAGTTTATTCACATGTGAAACGTTATAAAAGTTCATGTTGTAGAATATTTTTTTTTCTTTCAAAACCTTATATATAGCCGTTTGTTCACATGTGAACGAAAATGTGAACAAATTTATTCACAAGGCTATTTTGAAGGTTTTAAAAAAAAAATTTCCTCTACAACATGAACTTTTATAACATTTCACATGTGAATGAGCTTTAAAAACATATGATCCAATACATAATTTAAAAGTTCTCACGGATTTTGTAAAAAAAAAGGTTTTGAAAATAAAGAAAAACTTTTCTTATTTTAACATTTTTATTTTATGCACCCATCTTGATAAATATGCAAAAAACAAAAAATGTGATTTTTTCGATTTTGACAGATCAATATGTTGCTAAACACTTAAATAATTAGTTATACACTATGTTACTTTTATAGACTTACAATGCATCAAATGAAGTTTTTAAATGTTGTCACGTTGTTCCAATTTCAAAGATGTTCTCATTTGATTGGAAACACACACATATATATATATATATATATATATATATATATAACAAGTATTAATATAAAACAAATAAAATAATTATTTTCTCTTAACTGAAATCGTTATGCATCATGAAAATCTATGTGCATCAGTTTTATCATGATTCAATGGTCAAGATCTTATCCTATTTGTTTTATTTTAATACTTGTTTTATAATAACCGGCCCCTATATATATATATATTATATAGGTTGTAGTTAAAATAAAATAAGTATTAAAGTAAAACTAATAAAACAATCATTTTCTCTTAACTGAAATCGTTGTGCATCATGAAAATCTTTATGCATCAATTTTATCATGATCCAATAATTAATATTTTATTTTATTTATTTTACTTTAATACTTATTTTACAATAACTATTATCTATCCTGAGGCGGAAGAGGAAAGCCGAAAGCCACAAGGGAGTGGCAAGGAAAGAAAAAGAGAAAGAAGAAATTAAGATTGATCATCGATATTCATTCGAAAGTTTTATTCTTTTTAATAAAAAAAATAAAAATAAAAGGGTGGTTATGTGTTTTAAATTTTAAAAACAAGGGATTTGCTAACCAGTGTTTCGGAGGCATTGGTTAGTATGTATTTAATGAACTCAATCTTTCCTAAATAATCAAAAATTGTATTTAATGTTCATTAATTCAATCTAATAATTACCATTTTTATATGATTCATTAATTTAATCTTTCCTAAACAAATTTCTTTCCTTTTTTATTTTTTATTTTTTTTATTATTAATACCAATGGACGGTTTGGGGATATTTCAAGTCATGTATGGGATTTAATTCACTCCATTAATGGGAACGGTTTTAAGTGTTACCAAATAACTAAATAGTGTCTTTAAAGTTCAATGACATAAGAAACTTACTATAGATATAAGGTGCTATTTAAAGGTGGTTGGTGATAATTTCTAAAAATAGACAACATTTTATTTTAGGACGTAACAAAAGTTGAACAAGATCAGAAAATCCAAAACGTATATATGGAATTTCATCACCAACTTCAATAGTTATAAGTTATATTATAAAATAACTTAAATTAAATGGAATTACACCTCAAAAAAGGTTGCAATAATGAAGAAATAAAAAAGCAAAAAATTAAAAACGGCATCATTTTGAAATAGATTTGAATTGAATATAGATATTTTATTTTTTCAATTTTTGTTCCAGGCAGGCGACCGACTCACTGTTTTGCTTTTTATTTTCCACACACATACTTTCTTTCTCTCTCTCACACACCCACACTTTCTCTCCCTAGAAGACTAGAACTTACCGCGTCCGTGGGGTAACCCCCTCCACTTTCTCTCTCTACAATACATAACAATATATTATTCTGTTTCTGGGTATGTTTCATCTTTCAATTTTAGAGACCGGGTCTGGTTTGTTAATATCGAAATCAGCCTAAATTTCCAAACTTTATGAATCTTTATATACACCCATATATTGATTATATATATGTGTAACCGTTTTTAGGGCTTTTTGACTTGTGGGTGTTTGTCAAGTTGTAATCTTTTTAAGTTTCTTGAAATACCCAGAAAGGAATTTGTGTATAAATTGTGGAAGATGAAGAGAAGTAAATTTGATTTGTTGTTGATTTTGAAGCAAAAAAGATCTATACATGTTATGATATGTATAGGGATTTTTTATTTGTTTATGGTTGGTTTAGAAGTGCCTTTTGTATCGAAAATATTTAGCCAAGAAGAAGATAATGATAATAGGAGTGATTCTAGCGGACTTTTCTTTAGTGATAAAATGACTAAAAAGCCTTTTGTTGCTTTAGATAGTGAAGAGGAATTACAGGATAAGAAAGCCCCAATTAGACCTTTAGATTTCCCCCAAATAGTTGCAAAAACGCCTTCGAATTCTCGGCATTCGTGGAGAATTCGAGAGTTTAAGGTTTTGTCAAGGTTGAATTTTGATGTCAATAGTTTAAATGGAGAACCGAGAGAGGGGTTTGGTGGGATACAAAAGTCTGCAACTGAAGCGTTTTCGGTCGGGAAGAAGTATTGGGAAGAACTTGAGTCGGGTAAACTTAAGTTACCGTCCGAAAAGAGGAAGAATCAAACTAGGGAGAGTTGTCCGAATTCAATAATGTTATCGGGGGCGGTTTTCAGAGAGAAAGGAAACATTATTGTGCTTCCTTGTGGGATGACATTGGGATCACATATAACACTTGTTGGGAGGCCTAGAGAGGCGCATCCAGAGCAGAACCCAAAGATTTCATTGCTGAAATTGGGTCAGTATTTGATGGTGTCACAGTTTATGATGGAGTTACAGGGTTTAAAAACTGTTGATGGGGAAGACCCACCAAGGATTTTGCATTTTAATCCTAGGTTGAAAGGTGATTGGAGCGGAAAGCCCGTAATTGAGCAGAATACATGTTATAGAATGCAATGGGGATCTGCTCATAGATGTGAAGGATGGAAATCTAGGGCTGATGAAGAAACTGGTAAGTCCCTGCAGATTATGAGTAAATATGGATTTAGTTTTTGACATTTTTTTTTCCAATTATTTTGCTGTATACTTGAATATGATTTTTGTGAAAGTTCATATTGATTGATTATTGGTGATTTCATGTCCTTATTTTGGTGATTAGATAGAAACCGCAACCTCTAAATTACATATTAGCTTTATTTCATTGTCAATTGTAGTTATCACTTCAATGGAAATCAAAGAGAATTGACCAATGTACGGAATTTTGTCTTTAAAAACAACTTTTATTCTAGAAGTTAAGTTTGTTAACTATCATATCCAAGTATACAGCTATAACTAATTCTAAGCAATGCGAGTTGACCAATTTCAACATTTGTCCTTAACTAATTCTCTGAGGTTTTTTTGTAGTTGATGGTCAGGTGAAATGTGAGAAGTGGATCCGTGATGACGATGAACACACAGAAGAGTCAAAATCAAGCTGGTGGTTGAATCGGCTAATAGGTCGAACCAAGGTGGTCACTTTTGACTGGCCTTACCCTTTTGCAGAAGGGAAACTATTTGTCTTGACTCTTAGTGCAGGATTAGAGGGATATCATGTTAATGTTGATGGACGACATATTACTTCATTTCCTTATCGAACTGTAAGTAAACATTTTGATGCAGTTTTTATTCTTCGATTGGAAAACGCTTTTTGTTAAAAGGTGCTAGAAATAAGAGTTTGTTAACATGTATAGGGTTTTGCATTGGAGGATGCCACTGGACTGGCTTTAAATGGAGATATTGATGTGAACGCTGTATTTGCTGCTTCCCTACCCTCGACACATCCTAGTTTCGCTCCTCAACGACACCTAGAAATGTCAATCAAGTGGAAGGCCCCGCCTCTTCCAGATGGGCCCATTGATATGTTCATTGGCATTCTTTCAGCGGGAAATCATTTTGCTGAACGTATGGCTGTCAGAAAGTCCTGGATGCAGCATAGTCTTATTAAGTCGTCACACGTTGTTGCTCGTTTTTTTGTTGCATTGGTAAGCGAAGATGCAAATTACATGTGCTTTCTAATTATTATTTTTATAGGCTCGAACCTTACAGTTAAGCATGTAATGTTATTGTTTCATTAGCATGCAAGAAAGGAAGTGAACATCGAGTTGAAGAAAGAAGCAGATTTTTTTGGCGATATCGTGATTGTGCCTTACATGGATAATTATGACCTTGTAGTGTTGAAAACTGTTGCAATATGTGAATACGGAGTAAGTTATGAGGCCTTATGGAAAAATAAAAAGTTGATATTTTTCTAATTATGTTAGGGGGTATTTTTGATTATGGATGTTATTTTTAACTCAGGTTCATACCGCATCTGCCAAGTATATCATGAAATGTGATGACGACACATTTGTAAGAGTTGATGCCGTTCTTAATGAAGCAAATAAAATTGGTGATGGTAAGAGCCTGTATGTGGGAAATATCAATTATTACCATAAACCCCTGCGATATGGTAAATGGTCTGTAACATACGAGGTACTACTACTGTCCTCTTTCCTTTTTCATTATAAGTATGCATTCATTTTAGTTGCCCGTTCTTATCGTATTCATGGATAGTGGGTACTGGAAACTTATGCATAACCTGTAGTTATACTAGGTAATTTGCATCGTGTAATTGATCCACACTTCTATCATGTGAAATATGCTTTTGAACTCCTATTTTGAAAAAAAAAAAGATATACTATCCTGTTAGGCTGTAACCACCTGTTCTTTACACCTTATCTTAAGTGGAACCAGAAACTACAGCCTCTTGGTTAATAGGTTACCCCAATGTCTCTGGGTCAAAGGACCTTTGGTAAAGAATTAGCTAACCTAAAAATTAAAGTAATCTATGCTCTCTTGCACTAAAATTGAATTAAATATGGGCAGTTTTTAAATTATTATTGCGAATTTTCAAATCAGAATTAGCTAATCGGCCCAGGGCTTGAAGTTAGGGAGGGTCATATTACATTTATAATCAATTTTACTTAGAACTCCTTACCTGCTTCTCCAAATCTGATTAGCAAATTAGAATCATGACCTCTTGTTGTATTCTGTTAGGAATGGCCAGAAGAAGATTATCCACCGTATGCAAATGGTCCAGGCTACATATTATCATCAGATGTTGCCGAGTTCATTGCAATGAAGTTTGAAAAACATAAATTGAAGCTCTTCAAGATGGAAGATGTGAGTATGGGAATGTGGGTAGAACAATTCAACACCACGAGAAGTGTTGAATATGTTCACAGTTTGAAGTTTTGTCAGTTCGGTTGCATAGAAGATTACTATACAGCACATTATCAGTCTCCACGACAAATGCTATGCATGTGGAACAAGTTACAGCTCCATGGCCGCCCCCAATGTTGCAACATGAGATGACACCCACTCACTTTTTCTTGTAGATGATGATGATAAATTAGCTTCAAGAAAAAATGTGGGCTGATCAAGAAAGGCCCTTTCCGGATATTTTTTTTATTATTTTGTTTCTTGTCCCCCCTTCTTTCTTAGATGGGTGTTTGTATACATGTGCTCCGGAGAAGTTTCGATACTACAAAATCTTGGGTCGTTGTAATTTACTGTAGAACTTAAACAAGATGGAAAGATTTTGTTGGATTAAAATCTAGAAAGCGCATCTTTCTGTTTTCAGATCATCTTTATCTTGTTAAATGCTGTCATCTCCTTTGGTAATATATTGTTAGTATGATACCGAATGAAGTGTTTTTTGGAGACAAGAGCACCTTATTGGAATTTTTTAGGCATCTATCACCGACAATGGTGGAAAACATTAACCTTGTGTTCATAATATTACAGGAATGTTGAATAAAGACTGGAAAAATGACATGTTTTACTTGCTCAATATAATAAGTGGTAAGACTAGGCCTCAAATATTGGAAGTTATCTTGGAGTTTAGTAGTTCAATCCAAGGAGAAATAAGAGAAGCACTAGCAGGCCCTTGTATGAACCCTTCAATATGTTTGCACTCGAATGAGGAGGCGATCCAGGACTCAAGTTTGAATCTGAGGTTGAGTTTTCATATGCACAGGTATATCCACAACGGCTTGGAGGAACAATCCTATACACGCCGCTACTGGACAACAAATATACATCTTTGTTGTTATCTTGCCCATATGAAAAGAGGTAACCCAATGCAGGAAGTTCACTTCCTGGGACAAGACTACATGGTTCAGGAGATTCCTTGGCACAACCAAAAGAGAGAATGCTCGATGTGAAATTCCCGCTATTTTCAGGGGTCTCAACACCTGCCCACATATTGTGAGCGTATAGATCACCATACAAATAACTGCAAATCACAAAGATCCCAAGATTAGCTACTGCCTACTTGACTAAAAAAGTCAAAACAGTTCATTTCGTAGAGGGATAATATATGTATGTCTTTGTGACATTGATGGCATAAAAGCATTTATTACTGTTGAGTAACGGGTCTAAACGAATTTGGGCCAATTTGGGTAACTTTTAGCTAAGGGTGAAAACAGTCTGGGTCACATCACATGGGACCAACTCACAAGTGACAATCACCTTTTTTCTATATTTTTTCCTTTTCATGAATTTTACTAATATTTAATATTTTAATTTAATTGGGATTATATTTGATATAATTTTTTATTACAATAGCAATCAGTGTATTGAAAATTCATTTTTTATGAGGTTCTATTTCTTATTTAATGTACTTTGGTGATTTTGGCATGTTCATCTTTACCAATATTTCTAAGTTTGCCAAACTATAAACCAAATTGATCCTTACCAAACTAGGTTGAAATAATCACGTCTACTGTTTTACCAAAGGGTTTCTAGCCTGACGGTATGTAAGTTGCCCACCAACTATTAGGTGGTGGGTTCAAGTCTCGTAAGAGACAAATGTGTGAAATATTATATGGTGTGCTGATAATTGTCTTTAAAAAAAACCTCTACTGTTTAGACTTGTTAAAGGAAAGAAGGATTTGACTAGTTTTTACCTTCCATGCAAGCACGGATCAGTTGTGGACCGATAGAAGAACCCTCCAGCGATAGAAGCCGAACCTTCATTCTTGTTTACATCCGAGTGTTTGTATCCCATTACTGGGAAAATAGGATTCATGGAGCTTATAGATGTGTTTCCACCAGGACTTTGTTCAGGGGTGTAAATGGAGTTTCCTTCATAAACTCGCCACCCGTAATTCCCATATTTGGTGATCACATCCACCTCTTCATAGTCGTTCTTGTGACAAATGAGATAATTTTAATTTAATACCTTCTCAAAAAATGTAATTTAATAAGCTCAAGGACAATCTATCTATACCTGGCCTACGTCTGCACACATAAAATAAGATGGTCTTTCTGAGTCAAAGCTGCAACGCCACGGGTTACTAAATCCTAAGGCCCATATTTCGGGCTGCAAATCTTTATCTTCGATGTACGGATTATCCCTTGGGATAGAATAGTTTCCCCATAGCCCAAGACGTGTAATATCTTCCTCACCTGGATTTAAAGTTCACGTTATGGGAATGTTAACAGCTTGACTCGAGTTTAAAGTTGAAATTCAGTACATTTGACGGTAGATGGAAACTGTGACTCAGCTTATTGTTTCACTTACTGGGAATGTTATCAACGTCGAATCTCATAATCTTGCCAAGCAATGACTTCTTGTTCTGTGCAAAATTGTAAGGATCACCAGCACCACCATCCCCCATCATGAAATACAAGTAGCCATCGTTCGGTCCAAAAATAATCTGTCCGGCATGGTGAGACGTGGAAGGAAGACCCATAGTGAATATCCTCCTCACTTCCACTGGTGAAGCATTTGGAATCTGGACAAAATCAAACATAAGAATATGATATATTAATAACCTGCGGCCTTTGGCCTACCGGTACGACCAGGGAGTCCACATACCAAAGGTTGTGGGTTCAAGTCCCATTAGGTTCATAGGTGTTGGTTAGTCTTTCTCATCTAAAAAGTTTTAAAAATGACACAACAATATAAGAAAGCAACGAGTTATTTTATGTTATCCCGCCAACCAAAAGGTTGTGACTTAACGTCCCAACAAGGACAAGTGTGTCTAAGTATTGCGATTAAAAAGAAAACATACTACGGATGCCCGAGAGGTTGCTGTCCCATTAACAGTGTATTCCGCCACCACACTTTGATATTGGCATGGTTGAGCCGCACTATCAGAATCTAGCTTAGCAGGATCACAATTCACATCAGAATTACAAGCACACCTTCCTGCACAACTAGGCGATTTGGACTTATCACAGTTAAACGAAGCAAAGAACCGCCCATTTTGTGCAAAGTTAGGGTGCAAAGCTATTGACATCAACCCAAATTGAGTATCAAAGTGAACCTCATCAGTCAAATCAAGAAACGGGTTGGACTCATCTATATCCAACACGCGCCCAGACCCAACATCTGGAATTGTAGCCAACCAAATTTGGCCTTTTTGGTTGGAAAAGAACGCGCGGTTTGAACCATCGGTGTGAGCCACCATATCGAGGTACGAACCATTGGCAATCTTCTCCAAACACATACCACCTGGGGATGATTTGGTGCTATTTGTAGTTATGTTTAGGCTTACTTTTTCGCCGTCAAAACAAACAGAATCTTTGGCCGAAGGTGCGCCATTTACATTACAAAAATCTGATTTGGATTGCCAGATATCAGTGAGTTTGTTGGTTGTATTTGAAGGAGTTGGAGTTTGGCCTTGTAGTAATGGTGAAAATGGTGAGTTTGTTATAGAGACATCTTGACATGTATCCCATACTGTTTCACAAAAGTTGTTATTGGCAGCAGTAGAATTGCAAAGCACAGGAACTTGTCTAGCAACAGTGTTGATTGTAAAGAGTTCTGCTGAAAATGGATCACATCTCTGAAAATTGAAAACATTGAAGAATAAAAGTAAGTTTTATTTATATATATATATATGATATAATTGGAAACATCTTTATCAAAATTTTTGATACGTCAAAGCAAAACTTGATTAAATTTTTATATAAGTTGAATGGAATTATGGTTATTCAAGAAAATACATATGCCCTTTGTCCCAAATTATTGTCCACTAGACATAAAGTTTAAGAAATGTGTGCCAGAGGTCTTTCTGCTTCGGCATTCTCTCTACCGAGGGTAGATGTATGAATGTCTATATCTCTATCTCCCCATACCTTACACGATTGGGTATCGTTGTTGTACATAAAATTTAAGAAATGTGTAATTATCTGAGCTTACTTTTTACAAAAATGACGGTTTTACGTTTTATCTTTTATTTAATACTTCCTGATTTATGTAATACTAAGTCAAATTTGTAGTATGGGAACTTAGCCATTATTCTTATCAATTTTCAGCAGTCGATAATTATTTTGGGACAACTCAGTGTAAGTTGGACAATAAATTTGGGACAAGTGGGGTAAGTTATATTATAGCATGGGAAAAAAATAAAAAAATAAAAAAGTTTTATATTTTATATTATAGCACGGGAATCAGTTTTATTCAAAATCTTGATACAGTAAGCAAAGACGGTTTAAAGTTTACAGAACTTGAATGAAATCTTGGTTATGATCAAGAGAACATAAAAATGCATACCGAACAAAGGATAGATTTGAGAAGTGAAGCACAAGCAGGTTGAGACACATTCATGGATTCAAACTGCTTCTTTAAATTAGAATCTTGGGCAGAGTCACAGCATGAACTGCCATTGTATTTACAGAAAGTCAAAGGAGTCTTGGGTGTAAGTGGTGCTCCTGTTGCATACAATTCAAGATTCATTATAAACATTAGTAAAAATCATTAAAAAGGCTAATCATGATATCCCGGTTAAACCACATATATATATTTGAGTCAAAACTTGTCTTCAATTCTCCCTGAACCGAACCGGGAAAACCTCAACGTTTTACCCGTATAAAAAAGGTAAACTTAAAGTAGTAAAGTAAAATGGGCTTACTAAAAACATGCAAAGGAAACTTACTAGAATCTGTACACAATGGAAGTGAAAGAACATGACTGAAAAGAAGCAAAGTTGCAAAGAAGAAGATGACGTTCTTCATGATCATCATCATGTGAGCAATAGAGTTATTGTGAGAATTGAAAGCTTCTCACTGCGTTATGTTCTTCATGGAGCTCTAATATATAAGAGTCTTTTGACTTATGGTTTGTCAAGAAAATATAGAGATAGAGATGGGATTGTGATGGCATCATGTATTAAATCATGTTGACAGTGTTCATAGTTGACTTTGGCAATTAATTCTTGGTTCAAAAGTATATCTGGTTGTTGGTGATTATGGTAGCAAGATTTCTTGATGAATTTTTTATTTAGTAGTGGTTAGTTTGTTTTGTTACAAATGAAACCATAGTTTTTGTTTTTTTGTTTTTTAATATCTTAGTTAAAAAGACAAAGAAAAATCTTATTGTTTATCCATCTATAACAAAATATGATTTTAAAAGATAATCCTAATGAAAAGTGTTCATTTCAAGGAAAAAAACCAAAGGATTAGAGGGATCTTGGTTGGTTTTTTATGTCGTGTGACCACATTGATTGATGTGCTCAAGTTTTCAACCTTTCTTTTACATAAATAGAGACAACTTGCAATCTATTATTATTATTATTCTTATAATATTATTATTTTATGATATGGATTATGATAAGGAAGATGGTATAATATATATTAAATTAAAAACACCGGCAATATTCAACTTGTTGAAGGGGACACAAAAGATAAAGAAAAAATGGTTGGTTATATAATTTATAGGAGACTCTATGACTCTTATGCAAAATATTGAATTACTTGGAGAAATCTTCATTTAAAATAATTCTTTTCTCGTAAAAACAAAAACATTTCATTTCTGGTTTGTTTTAAACAATAAAATAGAATCCCATTGACACCGGTTTAAATACGGGGATGTTTTACTTTATTTATGGTTTTGGCCTAACTTCGTATTCAATTACAGGCGAATATTGATTGGAGTTGGTCTTGATTTTTTTAATAGGTATACGGAGTCAATAGCTCTCGGTTAATTTTTAAAAAAATTGACTTTAATTGAAGCATTATTTTTAATACTTAAAAATGGGTTGTAATCAAATAAAAATTAAAAAAATATTGAAAACCAAAGGATAAATCTCAACCATACATTTTTCCCTATTCTTTTTTCCTTTGTTTTTTTTTTTTCATTTTGTAATTTTTTATAATAAAAATCCATACAATTGTTTTTTTTTTCCGGATGATGATACGGTACGTGCATAGCTCTTAACCAAACGAGCGTAGCCCGTTCAGGGGGACTTCGCCCTTATCGGGCGTAACCCTCAAGGGTATTAATAAAGGGTAGCTGGTAGGATAATAGCCTGATAGGTCACAGGGGTGATTTGCAAATGAACATTTACCACTTAAAAATAACTTAAATACCAAAAAAATCATTGAAAATATACGATATACCCAACTTTTTTTCGAGTTTTCACAAAATACTTATCAAAATCGAAAACCATTGCGTGTTTTACATATTTTTAATAACAGTTTTTGGATCTATATTTGATATTTGATCCAAGACCTTAATGGTCGGCCAAAAAAAATAAGTGGTTAGGGTAAAAATAGAGAAAAAGTTGCCGGAAAATGAGTGGTTGTCGACTTGTCATAAATTCACCGGAGAATGTGACTTTGACCTAAATCGGTCAACAGGTTACCTAAGTACCATCTTTGTATAATAGGCTAATAAAAAAGTTTGTGGTACAAGTACAAAGAGTTAAGAGGAAAGTACGTAATCCATGCCTTTAACCCTTTGTTTTAAGAATAAGGGGGTGTCAACCATGATTTCATGCCTCTCTTATGTCTCACCACCTACCAATGATATCCTTCCAACTCATTTCATGTCTCTCTCATGCCCCACCATATCCTTTTAGTAACAACCATGATCCTATGTCTCACTTAAATTTATTTTTTATATTCATATTTATATTAATTTCATAAAAACACTACATTTCATTAATAATTAAAATAAAATTACATAATACTTATATTAAAAAAAATTACATAATACTTAATTAGACAGAAGCTCGCGCGATGCGGCGCGATGGTGGTAGCGGTGGTGGTGGTAGCAGCGGCGTTGTGGTAATGGCGACGATGGGTGGTAGTGGCGGTGGCGGCGACAGTGTGGGTATTGATATAAAGGTAATTGATGTAAAAGGAGGTAATGTAGTTATTTTAGGAGTTGTGGGATAGATGTTGTAAATTATTTCATTAAGGGTATTTTAGATATATAGGTTAATTATAAAAGAGAGTTTCTGAGAAAGTGAGGGTATTTTGGGTTTTTTAAAGGCTTAAAAGTTGAAAATGAGGGTGGGATGTTTGCTTTATTAAGGAGTAAAGAAAAAAAGGAAATCACTAGTCATCGAGATATGGAAAGTCTTGAGCCGCTACGTGCTCCGTAAGGTCATATCAGAGGCGTTGATGGATATCTTCGTCTACTAACTCCGGTAGTACATTCTCGTCATAAATTGCTGCGACCAGCTGATCCATTATATTAATAAGTGATATCCCCCCCACCCCCCCGGGACGTCTTTTACAACCATATTGTGCAATATACAACACGTATAAACGATTTTTCCAATCTTTTCAACGGTCATAACCATGAGAGGACGCTTAAGAATAACCCATTTTGTAACACCCTGCTTTATAAAAATGTGGATTTCCAAAAAATTTCAACTTTAAAACATCACACTGTTAAACAGTTGCGGAAGCATCTTTTCAAAAACCACGTCGATTCCTAACGGAATCATAAAACCACTTCAAGGTGTTACTTGCTACATATCATCACAATAATTAAATGAAATCCA
>JAOEHQ010012458.1:0-16037 GCA_025447715.1 Asclepias incarnata
TTCCTTGAAGTTTTGATTTAAAGTGTTGTCCATTTATGTTTTATATTTGTGTTTGTAAGTTGAAATTTAACAGCGTTGTCCACGTTCGTACATATAGTGTTTTGACAAAGAAACAATTCAAGCCGTGCATCGCACGGGACTTCATTCTAGTTGTATTCAATATTCGTAGGATGCAAGTTTTGTTGGGTACGTGGGTTAGGCAACGACAATGGGTTCCTTACTTTTCCATTCCATGTGATGTTTTAATTTTATTTATTTATTTTTAAATTAAATAAAGCGGGAAATATAATTAAGTCGGCTAATGAACCAGTCAATGCATTTCCACTGTAACGTTCCACCTATTTAATTTAATTGTAATTAATAAAATATGAACCTTCAACATTAATTAAAAATAAAAAGTGTAATACTAAATAAATACCTTAAAAATTGGCATCTTATGCGCTGCCACGTTGGCCCATTTTGTCCACGTCCCACTTTTTAGTCACTCGTCGTGTGTTTCCTTTCCCTCGAAGTTTCATTATTTTTTTTATTATAATATAAAAACAATTTTTATTATTTTTGATTTTAAAATCCGATATTAAATATTTCACATTCTCCGTACGTGGAGTTTTATTTGATAAATATTTGTAAGTATTTTGATAATTTGTTTAGACGAAATAATAATAATTTGTTTAGTGAATACACACTTTGAGTATAGCGTCTTGTATATTAAGTTCGACAATGACATCTCGTGATAAAGACTTCAAATAACAACTTGTATAGGCTAATATTTCCACCAGATTATTGAATCAAACATTTGTAATGATGTGACATCTTATGAAAACGAAAATCTTAACAATAATTTTTTTTAATCTTTTTTAATCTGTTTTGTAAATTAACTAGAAGATTACCCGTGCAATGCGATGGGACGATGGCGGCGGCGGCTGGGCAAGTGAGTGGCAACTGATGATGGTGGTGACGGGATGTGGTGTTGTTGATATTTTATGAAAAGGGTAAAATAAGTACATTAAGTTTTTTTTATAATGTATTAAAAAAATAATAATAAATTAATTAATATATGAATAATATAAATATTAAATAATAAGACATTAAATAATAGACATTAAATGATGTGATAAATAAAAAAATGTTGAACAAAATTTTCATTTGGTTTAAAAGATAGCGTCTTGCTAAATACAGTCCTAATGTAGTTAAGGTTCATAAAATAATTGTACACTTACCATAAAATTTAGAGGTGAACTTTTGATATGAAAGATACAATTTTTTTATTCACGTTAACTACAGCCTTATGTATGTGTTTAATCTTATAAGATAATATAGATTAAATACCATGTATACTAATTAATATAACTATATATATGGCAACATGATGTTATGTTACAAGTTACTTGTATTCACATTTATAACTTTATGCACACATTAATAAATGATTTACCAAATAGGTTAAACAAAACTTACTTTATATACTCTTCATTATCAGAAATATAAATAATTTTCTTAACAAACTTAAAAAAGATTTTACCAATTCATTCACATTTCAGTAAAACTCTTTACACATTCTTTAAACCATTTGAACCAAAATATATCCAACTTCATTAATCTATATTAATATATTAATATTAATTAAATATTAGTATAAAGAATGCACACCAAAATTTCCTATATTAATATATTAATATTAACAAAACTAAAAATCTTTAATAGTTAAAAATTAAATAGTGTATATAACATCTATATATATATATATATTCTCTTTTTTTTTTGAACAATATATATATATTCTCTTAGAATGAAAACAAGAATAAAAGAATTATAAAAAAAATAAAAAATAAAAATCCTTCAAAATCCTGTCAACATCATTCTTCTTGTAGATATAGATATAGATATTATATATATATATATATATATATATATCAAACAATTCATTTTCTTTTTCTTATTTCCCACACTTCTTCTACACACTAAAGCTCACCATCAGATCCCACCTCTCTCTCTCTCTCTAAATTTTCTTTCTTTTTCCACATTTCATTAACAATTTTTAGCTTCCATCTTCATTACTTATCATCATCATCATCAAGTAATAACTTACTACTATATTATATTCGCACTTGCATTATATTTGTGGGTATTTATATAATTATTTTTCATTTTCTTGATTGATTCAGTCTGTGGCTACTTAATGTGATTTCCAAATAAACAAGAAGAGGCTTAAAAGGAAAAAACAAATATAATGTTTACAGAAGGCCTAGATCCTAATGCACTTAAATGGGTTAAAGAGGTTACCTTTCTTTCTTTCTCTTTTTTTTCCCCCTTCAATTCCCTTTTTTTTTATAAAATAAAATCATATATATATATATATAATTTGTTTTTCTTCATATGGGTTATGCTTGAGTTACTTACATTGTTCTTTATTTGTTAAGTTAATAACTTTAATGTTGAAATTATGATTATTTACATCCATTTTGTATCTGGGTTTTTTGTTTCTTGGATTTTTTAGATTAAAGTTTTAATCTTTTTCATTATATAATTTTGATTGAAATAAAATAATAATACTGGATTTTCATAGGTATTCTTTTTTTTTTTTTAGTTGCTGTTACTAACTGCTAAACTTATTCTTGATATAGGTATTTTTTTGTTAGTATAATAATTACTTAAACTTTTAACTTATAATTGCTTGTTATAAATTATTTATTTTTAACAATGCAAAACCCTTATTTTTTATATAGAAGTTTATTAAAATCGTCACTTATATTATACTTGATTATTTTGTGCAAGTCAACATCAAATGGAATACTTTTGTATTATATGATAATTCTTTCGAAATTCTGAAGTCAAGTAGTCCGAATTTAATCCATTTTTATTGGTTATTATAATTTAAAGTTTGAAACTTTAAACTATACTTGTATATACTCAATTATGTAGTTTAAACAAAAAACACAAATTTTTAGGCTTCCTTGTAAGTTTGAATGCAAGTTGTTAGATGTTATTAACTGTTGCTTTCGAAATTCAGGGGTCAAATAATGTCAAGAAGGAAGTACCTTATTTTGTTCCAAATGAACGATCCAGAATTGATCCCATTGCTTCACGTAATGGGGGTAAATGGTTTGGACTGCCCCCAACTTCGAAGTTCAGAAGTGGGCATCTGCCCGGGGTTGTTCCATTATCTCGAGTACTACCTGGAGAAGATATAAATCCAGGTTCTGAAAATGACATGTCAACGGATTCAGATGGAGAGGTGTACGGTGGACGATACTCGCTAGATTCCTCCCCTCAGGATGTTAGAGTTCCTCCTAGTAACAGGTACTATGATCCTGCGGTTAGACGCCCACAGTATCATGTGTACTCTAGTGATGTGAGCTCTTCGGTTGAAACAATGGGAGCGAGAGGAAGGGGAAATGTGGTTGATAGATCAATGATGGGAGGAGTTGATAAAAACCGCGTTAGAAATAGTGTTTATACTGAAGATGATTCGGATGATTCAAGAGGTAGCTCTGAGCTCTCGACTACACAAGTGCCGTCACGAGTCAATGGAGATGTTTCCAGAAAGGTACATTAATGCTATTGTTTGTTAGTGTAGATTATTGATTACGATAATGATGCTTCATGCCCAAACTTTTGTTTTTGGATGTAAAAGGATTTTAGATGGTCATGCTTATAAGCATTTGCTTCAATCAGATGTGGTAGAGGTGGAAATTTTGTCTCATAAATTGATAAATTGATCGATTGTTTTAAATGGGTCAAATGTATAACAGATCGCCCAAAATGTCTTCAAAATGCATAAAACCCCCTAAGATTTTATTGTGAAATTAAATTTAGATTGTTTGTGAAATTAAATTTAGATTGTTATTGCAATAGTGTAGTTCTTTTAATCATAATTAAGAACTTTGTTATGTATAAAGTTCAAAACGTAAAGGCAAAAACTCTTTGTGTCCCAGGTTTGGTTCCAGCCTTTACTAAATGATTACTTATCCTGACCCAACCCTACCATTTTTCCACCTATAAATTCTTCCAAGTGATAAAAATTTTTTCTGTATACATATACAACTATACAAGTGGTTTACAAACTAATTGTAACAGGTAATCTACGCCTCTACGGTGATTAAATCCTTGTTTATTCTTTTCTGTGTGTACAAGTTGCTATTGATGTATATGAATACATTAAAATGATTTATTTTTCAACCCATTTCGCTTTTATAATGTGATGTTTAACTTATAGTGTCATACATTGCAGGACCAGAAGACCTTTGATGAAGACACTCCTAGTGCACCTCCATTTTTGGATTCACTTGGAGAAATCAAGCAACAAGAACACTCCCAACCCTCCAAAACGAATCATGCTCCACTGAGAGCTGATTCTCATGATTTTGCTGCTAAGCCGAATATAGGAAGGAAGACTCCTAGTGTAGATTTGAAGGAGAATCATAAACATGAGACCTCACAATCGTCTAATAGGTTTGTTTATACCACTAAATGCAAGGTTGCAAAAATCACTACTCGGAATCTGATTGGCCCAGGACCTTGGAAAGATTACAACTAATCTGGGAGTACTCGTATCTGAATTTTTTTATATGAAAATGATAAATGTTTAAATTAAATGTATAGAAATAGACTCGCAACACCTTTTAATACTTCAAACATATTAATATTAGTTATTAGTATTTCGAAAATATAAACATTAGTTATTAGATCCACGCTTCATCATCATTTTGTCTACAATTTTTTTTTTAAAATAAAAAATAAACTTGACCAACTTTGACTAATTTTGAGCGATTTTGGTCGATTTTGGCCAAGTTTTACCCGTTGACCGTTTTTATAGTCGGATTCTAGCCTAATCCTCTTGGTCACTATCTGGTTCCGGAGTACTCGCAGATTCCTAGGCCGAAGAATCCGAGTTTCACAACATGTGCCAAAACGTAAGTACTTCACTTCAACTATGTCAATAAAACCCTATTTTAGTTTATTTCATAGTTTCATCGATCTTGGCATTAAAGAAATTGAGATGCATGAGGTTGATAACCAAGCAAAAGACTTGAAATTGCACATGACATGACATGACAGATTACACCAATGGGACAACTTATTTTGTAGAGAACTGAATTATTGAGCAGAGAATTTAAAAGAAAAATTGATGTTTGTCATGGTGCGATACTTGCATTCTGCTAGGATTTAGACTCGAACAAATAATTGTAGGCGGATTAGAATTTTTCAGTTGTCCTTTTTGAAATTGTGGTGATTCCAAGAGTTTTGACCAGAGTATCCAATATCATAACAGTGTTTTTTTTAAATTTATGTTGCCTACATACCCTTGCTTCTATCTGAGTAGAGGTCGAAATGGGCGGGTTGGGTAACAGGTCAAACTTGGTATCTTTGTGTACCGGCAGTAACAAGTCTGATTCAGTTGACGCGAAACACTTTCCATGTAAACAGATTAATATTTACTAGAAGAATACCCGCGCGATGCGGCGGCTTTTAATCTTGAAGGCGAATATTGGCATGATTAACCTTGACATAAATTGAATAATTTGGAATAACTTTTGTCAACCAAAAAAAAACCCCTACCATAATCTTAGTATTGCAATTGCTTCCATATTTATAATGTTTGCATTCCATTTCAAATTTTACCATGAGCAATGTGGGATAAATTCATCATTTGGCAATGATAAAAACATGAAAGTTATATTGTCCCACATTGGTTCCAAGATATTTTGTAACACCTATCCATGTCTATATATATTCTTAATTTTTAAGACACATTACAAATGCTTTATAAAGTAGTATAGATATATTTTAATAAAGTAAGAATCCAAGTAATACAATGACAAATAGCTAATTTTCAAATTTGATCATGTATTTTAATAAAATATTATAATCGGGCTCGAACAAACATTTTAAAATATTTTTTTGGTATTTTAAAACCCATTTTTATTTTTAATCAAATGGAAATGTAACGTGAACCAACATGGATCAACTTTAAAACAGCGAAAAGCCAAGACTTGCTTTGAAATCGTCTAATTTACTACTACTTTCTGACCAAAATTAAATCAATATTAAAAATTAGAAGATCTGTTTCTTACAAACATCTAATCTGTCCCAAAATTAATAATAATAATAATAATAATAATAATAATAGTTTGATTTGAAATCGAAATTAATGGAAGCGATCAGAAAACAGGCCACCAAACTCCGTGAACAAGTTGCCAGACAACAACAGGTACAATTCATTTTTTTTTTTCATATTTTCTTTTACATTTTTATTTATATTTTTTTATAGTTTCATTATATATTTATAAATTATCTGATTTTTGTTTTTATAGTATTATATCTGTTACAGAATATGAGGTTGCTTTTGTTATGAAAATTTAAGAAACTTTGGTTAAGATATTGGAGGTGACATAGTTTGTGTAGTTTATATGGCATTGTTTTTTTCGGGTTGTGCCCGGAATGTAGTTATCGAGTACTAAGTCGTAAACGGATCATTATTTGAACTAGATTAACAACTGTTAATGTTGCTTGCTGATTGGAAGGTGTTTTGTTCGGGTTATGATTGTCTTATATCACATTTGATAGATTGTATGATACGATATGATATGATATCCAAGTACATTATCAAAGTAAACTCGAAACAAGATCATAATGGGTTATACTATTAGTCTGTATAAGCATGGGAAAGGAGGGACAACGTCTTTTTCTTATCAGACGACCTTGTCAGATATAAAAAAAACGGGTAAATGGAGAAAGATCCCTATTTAGGATACCCAGGGAGAGTTGAGCTTTAAGTGGCGTAACTGGTATTCCTGTGGCCGTTTACATGATCTAGACTCTTTGACCATCCTAAGATGCTTACCCAATGAGGTTTGAACGGGTCTCTTCCGAGATCTTCAGGACATCTTACCAGTAGGCTACCTTGGTGATGGTTACCTTTCTTTGTCTTTTTCTATTTGTATGTTTCTTTTTCCTGAAAAAGTATGTTATATAAAAGGAGTGTTTTAGACAAGTACATGTTGCTTCCATGACTTCAACCCAGATATAAAAAGTGAACTGGTTTGCAAAAGAAAATTAGAACAGTCTTTTTATTACATCTGTTGGTTAGACTTGACAACATAATCTTAGCACTAGGCCACCTTGGAGATGCTATTTCTTAGATACAAAGCTTTAGGTATTTCGCAGATCAATATCAACCCGTAAGTTTAATGTCAAAGTTAATCTTGTTCATATATGGCTACACAAGTACATTTTAGGGTAGGGGGTGGGGGTCCTAATTAACAAAGAAAACATCAATTAACAATATAATTTAAAAAATGGCCAATTAACCAGATAGCGTAGGAGCATGTTTATGTACTTTTAGACATGTTGTATTGTCGAGTTTAAAGTGAGTGGAAAAAAAAAGGAAGGAAGAAAAAAGAAAAGGAAGTTGACCTAGTTAAGCTGTGTTAGTGAGTTAGAAAGAAATGATAGGATGAGAAAAGGTTCATTCACAATCATCCCATATTTGGGAGGAAGATATTGGAAGCAAAAAGCCTTAGAAGTCCCCTCCACTTCCTTCATCTTGCTTTCCATTTCTTCCTTAAAAAAACCTCAAAATGAAAATAATTATGTAATTCTTTTCACTTCCTTACCAAAAGAATTCGGAAACACAAATGGATGTGTGCATTTGATAAAGAAAAGCGGATTAGGTGTTGCTACTCCTACCATTTTAAATCCAGTCATCTACCATAAATATTCTAATGTGGGTAGTTTGAATTTTTGATGCATCATGTTGCATGCTACACTATGTGGATCTAACCTCATTTGTGCAATTTGGTGTTTGCATATTGATTAATCTCTGCAAAATGATTCCCATGATAATTGAGAACATGTGTAAGTATATCCCCGGAACTTGTAAAAGTGGACATTTATTGTGTATATACATGGCTTTATATTGTTTGGGCGGCCGCAACTGGTCCATATACCATTATTCAGTTGAGTTTTTTTGAAATCTTCTTGTATGATAGATTTTTACATGACCTATTCCACATTGATTGCCTGCTTTTTTTCCAAATACATATACATGGGACTGAATTGCGAAGCCATATTGTTGTCTATATCTTCCTTCTCATGAGCATCCATGATCAAAATAATAGAACTATATCTTTTTTTTCAGGCGGTTTTCAAGCAGTTTGGTGGTGGCGGTTATGGAGGTTCAGATAACGTTGTTACGGATGAGGCAGAACTCAAGCTTCATCAGAAGCTTGAGAAGTTATACTTATCTACACGTGCTGCCAAGGTTGCTTTTCACCCTCCTGTTGTGGCTGCTTACTATTTTATACTTACGGACAAAAAACGGACTCCATGAGCCAAGAGAAACAACGTTAATAAAACTTATAAAATTTCTGATAATTGTGGTACTTTTTTCCTTTTCATGATTACAATCTGCTCCTTTTTTGCTTTCAGCATTTCCAAAGGGACATTGTTCGTGGTGTTGAAGGATATATAGTTACTGGTTCCAAACAAGTTGAAGTAGGTAAGCCCGTAATGGTTTTTTCAACCTTATATATGTCCATCTGCTGGATATTGTCTTGTCAATTAACATGAATAGTTTTGTTGAACAGGAACTAAATTGTCTGAAGATAGTAGAAAATATGGTGTTGAGAATACATGCACTAGTGGTACTACACTATCTAGAGCTGCAACAAACTTTTCACGAGCTCGTGCCCAAATGGAGAAAGAACGAGGAAACCTACTTAAATCGTTTGGAACACAGGTGTGTATAACACTTTTTCTTTTGCAAACCACAATTTACCCAGTTCAAATCCAGGTTCCACTCCTTATCATGTTGTTGCAAACGGTAGTATCTGTTAAGATGGGTTTATGTTTGATTGATTTATTCAAGGATCAAAGGTTTCTTCAATCCTATAGGTTGGTTTGAAGGGCTGAGGTAATGCTTGTGTCATAATAGAGGCCAAGCTTCATTATTGGTCACCATCAAACTTGCCATTTACAGTTTCTGAATAGAGACAGGCATATTTAGCCGGCCCATGTTATTGCTATAAGTAAGTAAATTTATGAGTCTTGTGGTTGCTATAGATTGATTTTGCACATTTTAGGAGCCTGACATACACAACTCACATGTCATCTTGGTGACATAATGACGTATCTGTATTGCTACCGACCGGAAATGTACATAATATGTCACTACAAATAGCTAACCGTTATGAGATACTATGTGTCGTGGGATCTCATTAGGTAAATTTATCAGGTCTATTCTGCAAGTGATGACATACAAACTTTTAGCATGAAAAATTTAGTTCTTTGGGATCTTCATAGTATCTAACCATAGATGGAATGTCTGTAGGAATGACGGTTGTAAAATTGAGGGAAAAACTTTTTAACAGTGGTTAAAAGATAATGTTGTTATTGGTTCATTAAAAGATGATTTTCTGCTTTTCCCATTATTCTTCACCTTATAAGTGTTGCCAAATTTTGCACAGGTTGCAGAGCCGTTAAGAGCGATGGTAATGGGAGCTCCACTTGAAGATGCCCGACATCTTGCTCAACGTTATGATAGAATGCGGCAGGAGGCTGAAGCACAGGTGTTTTGTTGTGCTATAAAGCTATATGATTTTTGCATTGTTATAAGAGTTAGGGTTGATTGATTTAGGGTCTGTTTGGTACTTTGGTTTAAGGGAATGAAAATAAAAGAATGACTTCCATTTCCATAAAAAGTGTTTTTGGAATGGCTAATTGGGTGTTAAACACTTAAACCTATCATTTTAGGCATACAACAAACCCACCAAGGATGGTGGGTTTAGAAATCCATTACCATTCCCCTTCAATACCCAAACCCATAGTAATTTCTAGATTGAAACCAAACACCCCCTTAGTCTGACACTTGCCATCCAAGATCTTTCAACATACTGTAACTTTAACTTTACATTCTAAAATGGGCAGGCCGTTGAAGTTTCTAAAAGACAGGCAAGAGTTAGAGAAGGGGCAGGGAATCCAGACATGATTATGAAACTTGAAGCAGCAGAATCAAAATTGCAAGATTTGAAGTCCAACATGGCAATATTGGGAAGGGAAGCTGCTGCAGCAATGGCTGCTGTTGAAGCCCAACAGCAAAAAATGACACTGCAGAGGTTAATTTCTATGGTAGAACCTCTCCCTCCACTTAATGAGCAGATATTATTTTACATTTTATGACGTCTTACCTGAAAATTTTCTTTTCTAAGATTGAATCAGAACGTGCTTATCATCAAAAGGTTCTTCAGATTCTAGATCAGGTTGAAGGCGAGGTATGCAATATTGTGTCCTCATCTTTGGTATCTACTTCTTTTATTTTTATGTTAAGGACTTAAAGTTAAAGCATTATACCCACTGAGATAAAGTACACAACTGTGAATAACTGTTAAGTACTTAGAGTTACGTCCAGTGGTGAGAATTTGACGATATTACAATATTTTGGGTGAATCGTCACTCACAGAAAATACTAAAGTTAGAAGTTGAGTCGGAAGAAAGGGCAGTCAGGCTGGTTGGGTAATGGATAAAACCAGGTTTTAGTCAAAATGAGTACATTTTTACGGGTCGCTCTAGGTTGAATTGTCGACATTTCTCTCTCTCTTTTTTTTTTTTGGTTTTATAAATATTATAATTTATTTAGTTTGCCTACAAAGCCTATGATGACAGTCCAATTTTATTTTAACTGATCGATTTAGAAGGATGCTGGCATGTGCAACCTTTACCCTGTTTTAGTTTTAGCAGAATATTTCAGATTTAACCATTTGCAGAATAAAGCAAAAGGATCCAGAAATTTGTGTTAGAAACCATCTCTTCGAAAAGAAGAAATGACTGTGAAAATGAATTTCCATACAACCATAATTTCAATATCATAGTAATTTATTAGGAAGTGAGATTGTTTAAGGAAATCTAAATTGAGTCCCTAAAGGCCCCATAAACAAAAGTTTGTTAACAGAAATCACGGAATTCCTGCATGCTCAGCAAAAGATTGGCTTAAAACATAGATTGCCTTGTGATACAATATTCATTTTTTAAGGGTGGCAGTTTTTGAATGCCAAGAATTTTTTATGAGCTTCTATAATTTTATTTTTATGGCGTGTGTGCTTTTTGGGAGACATGTAGATGCTTTCTGAGAGACAACGAATTGAAGCTGCTCCTAGTGCACCCGAAATGCCTCCACCTCCATCATATGAAGAAGTAAATGATGCGTTTACTTCTCCAACGCAAAATGGTTCAAATGATGAAGTGGACTACTTTTTAGGAGAGGTAATTCTATAAGTGTATTGAATCAAGTAGCTACTGCAACTTTAGTTTATACTTTTAACATGTTTTGATGGTTGTTTCATGCGTCTTCTTCAGGCAATGTACACATATCAGGCGGAGTCTGACGTGGAACTCACTTTATCGATTGGTGACTATGTTGTTATCAGAAAGGTATGCAAGTTGCTTGAGTTTCATGTATGTTTAGCTCTCTAAAATGTCCAGCAATAATTTTTTTTAAAAACTAGCTTTTTTTTCATTTTTTCATTTTTTCTTATCGTACTGCTGGTGGCTTTAAAACCATCGATTGTTAAGCTTGAATATCGGAAGGAATTACACTTGGTTGATCCAACCATGCATGTCATGTTTTTGAAGATGCTAGTGTGAATACTAATTACACAATGGGTGTAGGATGAGGTCTTTTAATAAGAGGTGTCCAAATGGGCGGATTGGTCATGACAGATTGACAGGTCATAACGGGTAGGGGCTGAATTGGGTCAGATCGGGTTGAACCAAACCAATTTTTGCTCTTTTTTGTGAACATGTAAATTGTCCAATATGATTAAAAAGTTATATTATTCAATAACTGTCCAATTTTTCGAATAGTATAAATATAACAGGTTTTATGCATAAAATTAGGATTCTGCTAATCTTTGCCTTTAAGGCGATGATTGACACGCAAGAAAATGTTGTACATAAAAATAACCATTTATAAAAATAATTTTCAACCGTCATGTACAGTACTTTACTACGAGTTAACCATAACCCTAAGGGCTATGATTAGCAAACTCCTTAAAAATATGACCTGGTTCGATTCATCTCTTTTATAAGCTAGTTAGTAGTTATATCGATTTTACTCATTACAGATAAAACATAAGCCGTATAGATCCATTCATAAGTAGTGAGTCTACATTGCCACTTCGAAAAGTATCGTCTAAATGCTCCGTCAATAAAGCAACCAAGTGACTTGTATTTACTGATGGATTTCACAACAAAAAAAAAATTGTGGTAATTTTTTTAGGTTTCGAATAATGGCTGGGCTGAAGGTGAATGTAATGGGAAAGCAGGTTGGTTTCCACTTGGGTACATTGAAAGACGGGAGCGGGTACTTGCCAGCAAGGTAACAGACATCTTTTAGAGTACGTCTTTTGCTCATGGAATCTTTAATCAAATTAGAACATGATATTTGTAAGCATTTTCGGTCTTTGGACACAATACATAGACTTGTCTGCTTGTTCTAACAAAAGAAAACAAATACACCCGGGGTATGGTTCAACTATTGAACTTCGACTCTTACATATACCTTCCATTTTACGTTGTCTCATGTTCCTGCTTTTTCCAATTTTGGAATGGATCCTTTATCGGGTTTTCATGCCCTTCTTAAATTCATTTGGTTTTATTCCTGATAATCATTGTATACATTCTTGATAGCTTTCGTTTTCGTAATACTTGTGTGTATTTCTTTCGAGCAATTTGTTGGTTGGTTTTCATTTACAAATAAGATTACTTGTACTGTAGCCTGTAGGTACATTATTTTCTTTGTGGTGCATATCATTTGTTTTATGATTGTATTTTTCTATCAACAAATGATGAAGAAAATAGGTATATATACATTAAAGACTTGAAGTTTCATCCAGCTCCTTGATCTTCCTCAACCCTTCAACTTTAGTCCATCCTGGTGATCACTTGTATCCAATATGGTCCTTAGTGTGTTATATCTTTTCTTTTGTACAGGTTCAGTACCCGAAACAAAACACTAATTATGCAACAAGTCCTGAAACCAACTTAAATGTTTGGCAACTTAAACTGGATATATGTATATATATTTCAATAGAGTTAACGACATAAATGGTCCCTGTGGTTTACCCAAAAAATCATGTTTCGTCACTGAGTTTCAAAAACCTCACTGACAGTCCTTTATAGGAGGATAATGTTCATGTTTATTCCTTTACACCCTTTTAAAAGATCGCAAGGATGGTCCTGTGGATCAAACCACAAGGATCAAAATTGAAAGCACCTGACTTTTGAAAAGTACCAAACATGAACCTTATCCTCCTATAAAGGACTACCAGTTAAGTTTTTGAACCACAAGAACGAAACGTGATTTTTTTGACAAACCGCAAAGACCATTTATGTTGTAATCATTTTTTTTATTTACTAATTTAAACAAGCTTCTCAATATGTGTTAGGGTGGTTATATCAAATACTTGAAGCTACTCCTGCTCGTCTTTGCATTTTCAATCATCAACGGGAGGAAGGACAAGTTATTCAGCATGCGGAATTGACCTACAAGCCATATTAAAAGGAAGCAGAAGTTGCTCAACAAGAGGACTTGTCATCCGAGTCACATGGCGAAGAATCAAGCTGGTGGAGAGGAGATGAGCTATGAGCCATACGAAGACAAAACACAGCAAGCTATCAGCATTTGCTCAGCACTAGGAGTTCAGTTGCGACCCTTATAATGAAAAGGCACAAGTTGCGAACCATCTATAACTTATCCTGGTGAATAAGAGCCTTTTTGAAAAGAACTCACTTTTGATATCATTCGTGGCTGCCTCTGGGGTAAGCCCAGAACTCTTAAATGTTGTAGCTCAACACCTAAACTTTGACATTATTATAGATAAATAGATGACAAAAAAGTACATAAAACATGTTTACATGCACAAACACTAAGCTTAAAATAACTAATTAGAACAACCAAAGATGAGCATGTTCTGTTGAGAAAATTAATAAAGTGATAAGCCAATTTCTGGAGGACCTTTCCAAAAACTTACTTCTTAGAGCGGGACATCTTTCAATTCACTGTAAGCTTAACTTGATCAGGAGCAGTGGTGGGAAACGAGATCCTAGGTACTATATTCCAACCTTCAAAATTGACAGCAAGTAATTTTGGAGCATAAACTTGTACGTCCATTGACCTTTTCACCCATACCCGTATGGTCAACCACTTCAATGAAGCACTTGTGATAACGAAACTCTCCTCACCTGGAAAAGCAATTCCAATGGTCAAACTCTCGAGAAAAAGGAATTTCACTTTGATAGTGTCGAAAAAAGAATCGCCCATGAATACACCAGCTATGTTTAAGTGTCTCACGCGTCGTATTGCATCCAAGTTGAAGGGCAGAGGCCTCTTCCATGATAAGGATATTGAGCTGTAATCAAACATGTGAAGACCGGGGACACCATCGATTTCCAAAAAATCATCCTCTTCTATTGTAATTATTTTCAATTCCCGAAGAAAACAAAGATTTTTACACTTGATGGTTTTGAAGCCCCCACAACAATCAAGCTTAATCTTCTCAAGCAAGCAACAAGTGGACAATAAGTTGTTAAGTACTTGTTCACTTATGTTCACATGCACCAATTCCAGCGCACGAAGGGACACACATTTGATCAACGCATTGCTATTACAGATGCAAAGGGAATTGGTGGAATTTTCACGCTTTGTTACACTTAATGTAACTAGGTGTTGACCATATAATATCTCATCTGGCAATGTAAACGAATCAATCCCAACACGGATTACAAGGGAAAGCTCTTTGAGACAAGTTTTGGGAGATACAAGCTGAATCCATTTTTCAGCAAGAAAAGCCAACTTCTTGTTCCTAACATTGTATAGAAGAATAAAACTTTGGATGGGTATGTTATCCTGGTGATACCTTAGCAGAGTATGGTCGATCTGATTGTAGGATTTTTTTTCTTTTTTTTGAGAAATAAACCATCTAAGAAACCTTAGGTTAGGGATGGTAGACCAAGCTTGTGCCCATGACTTGCATAAGATGCATGTGCGGCCGGCATCTGGTGGCGGCAACAATGATTGTATATGGTGGATTAATTCCGGAAAATATTGTAATTTTGCTACGCCGCTTATATTTGCTTTCTCCTCTGAAACTAGAACTTCTTTTGTCAGGCCACTTGTTTGTAACTCCATATCAGGGTACCTTAAATCCTCTTTCAATGCCAGATGACAATTGACAAAAACAAAATACATTAGCATGTAAATATATAATAATAATAATAAGGATTTTAAATTATATTGTGATACGAACCCAGGTGCTAACCCAGGTCCTTCCCCACATCAGACCCACTCTCTATGTAGTTAATACCCAAAATATGGGTTATAGCGGTCGAGGACCCATATTTGAGATATCGGTTATAGCGGTAGTATCGAGGTTATTTTAATATTATGCAATATATATATTTATATATATATATATATAATATAAAATAATTAATAAAAGTCAAGCTTAAAAGTGTTTACAACATGATAAATCAAATTCAAATCATTAGTCTTGAAAATCTTCATCCGAATCCACATCAACCAAGTTATTCATTTGTTCATTAAAATATCAAAAATAAGAAATAAGAAAGAAATCATAAACATCATATTTACTTTATCAATCTAATATCAGATATAAGAAATAAGAAGCAGAAATAAGAAAGAAATTAGAAATCAGATACCGAACACTAAACATACATATTTACTTTATCAATCAGAAATAAATAAGAAAGAAATAAGAAAGAAATAAGAAATAAAAAAGAAGAAATCAGAAAGAATCATAGGGACTGGGGTTTTTGTTGGATTTGGGCTTTTAGTTAATTAGATACATCAATATGTTCCAGCCTAAACCCACGGATCTGGTACCCTAAACTGCGATTTCATAATCATATCAATGTCCTCGTTACGGTTATTCCACCGATTAACTCATATATATATATATAGGGTAAGGTTACTGTGCGAAGGCTCTTAAAGTGCGAAGTGTGCGAAGGCCGCGTTTTTTTTT
>JAOEHQ010012469.1:0-16036 GCA_025447715.1 Asclepias incarnata
TTCTTAAAGGTTCCTAACCTTTTAGGGGTTCCTAATATAACCTTTCCTAAGATATTTTAGGAACCTTAAAAGTTATTTTAGGAACCCCTAAAAGGTTAGGAACCTTTAGGTTCCTAAGATACTTTATTTTCATATGTATTATGTGAAAAAGTTAACTTTTAGATAAAAACTCTGTTATAAAGTTGCTGATTATGGTTCTAAACTTATGTCAAATTTGGTGCCAAAGTTTCACTTACCCAAGTGGGGTTGTGGGCTTGGGAATCTCCGATGGAAACCCAAGTTCAATCCGAAGGAGAGGACTTTGTGAATGTGGTTACGCCTCCCAGTATGGGTGGAGACTCAGTGGCGGAACCAGGATTGAAAGTGACCCGTAGCACAATTTTTTATTTTTTTTATCACTAGCCTTGTATCGGCGTAAATTAACGATAACGACTAAATTGATACGTTTTCTAGCAGTTTTTTAGTATTTTTGGCTATGTTTAGTGGTTTTTAAGAGTTTTTGGCACTTTTAGTAGTTTTCATTTCTCATTTAGTTGTACAAGTACGTCTTTATAAGTTTTGTTGTTAGGAAAATCTTTTGAAAGTTTAGAGTTAGTTACATTGACCAGTATCCCATATTTATTTGACCCGTAGCACCAATAAAAAATACATCATTTAAAAAAAAAGTAAACTACATGGATTTAGCATACCCGTAGCCCGGGATACCCCTCTTTCCTATGTAGTTCCGCCATTGCCTTAGCAGGCGCCATTGAGCATAACCTCGACTTTGTTTTTAACATATTGTCATCAGGATGGGGTGTTTGGACCCGCTAGAATTGCCGGTTATCAATATTTTTTGAATTTTGGAGCTGAAGTTAGTTTCTCTGACTTTACAAGTCAAACTGGACTTTTTTTTATTTATGTTTCTACTTTTATTGGAAGCAGTAGATATATTTAGCTATTTGATTAGTATACAATTTCAATGACTATTGCAGTCCAAGGATTTCTATTTGCAAGAAAAACTTATACAATCCTAACTGCTGAAAAAATGGACCTTTGAACATTAAAATGCTATTTTCTTGAGTGCAGGGAGACAATTGATTCATATTCGATCACAGCGACACCAAATTTTGGACGCCTTAGACATCCGTCTGCTTCTATTTATTCATCGTTGTATGATATTGGTATTGAGAGTAACTTTGATGATGATGCCAAGGCTCGGTTGTTGTCTGAATGTGAAAAGCTTTATAGCAAAGAAGATTTGTTGAGGATCTCGAGGAAGATATCAACATGGTCAGGGAAGGGTTCATTACATGAGCAACTTGGAGAGCTTCCCATTAGCTATGGATGCAGCGTTACCCAAACTGTATTCAATGGTGAGAAAACCTAAAAGTAATCTGCACAAATGGTTTATTGTGTTTTTTTTAGTTTGTTTATAATATTACCATGCTCACTATGGATTATCTTATAGCTGCTCGTTGGTGCATAGATTTAAGGCTAAGACTGATTTACCATTTTTTTACCCATGTCTGCAATTTGTTCTAAGCCATTGGTCTTCTTTAACCATCTAATCCCAGTGACTGTAAATGAGTCGAGTGACTCTCTGTGTGGCTTCTAATCCGTATTCAGTATTGATTATTATTGGTGGTAAAGTTGGGTAGGCTGGGTAACGGGTAATCTATGGTACAATTTGAAACCGGTTTCGCTTGGCTCCAATCATTCTTTGCCCCAACTTTTTAACATAATTTTTTACTGAAATAAAGGAAGTTTTATTGCATCAAAGATGCACTCTGGACGACTTCCTTCATGCTTGACCCATTTTCTTATCAATTGCTTTATTTACATGTTTGACCAATTAAATATTCAACATAACCCGGATTCATAAGTATACTAGTTGAACTTGACACCTCTTTTGCATATGCTATATTTGCAAATTGACATCATAAACTATGGTATATATTCACTTTAGTGATTAATGTGTGGTCAACTATTATCAGTAAATCCTGATTATGTACTTCTCATTTCAACGGATAGAAAACCTTATTTTAATATGCTATATGCTTGAACAGCGGTGAATGTAATGGTTGGAGTTGGGCTTCTTTCTATACCATTTACAATTGCACAAGCTGGATGGGTGGGACTTGGATTGTTGCTCATGTTTGGCATCATATGTTGCTACACTGCTTCACTCATGAAACATTGCTTTGAGAGCAAAGAGGGCATTCTAAGTTATCCTGATATTGGAGAAGCTGCATTTGGGAAATATGGCCGTGTCATTGTCTCTGTAAGTTTTTGTGCTCATCGAAATGAATATTACTGATTCGGACAACGACATATTGCATGTAGAAGAAATGTACCTTTGGTCGAATTCTATTTTAGGGAATGTCCTTCCGAAACAAACGTTTAAAGGCCCATGTCCTAAGTTTATGATCAAATAAGGGACCTGGTTTCCAGTACAAGTATATAACATAGGCCTAAAACAGAATGCATTCAAAAGTACTTTCTTTATATGTACAATTTACCCTTTATACAACTTCTTTTGATAACTCTTGGGTTCTGGTGCAGGTCATCTTGTATACTGAACTTTATGTAAGTCCCCGTACCCGCTTTTTTGTAGCAAAAGTAAAAGAGCAACTAAATGAAAGTTAAAATCATCTGTAATATGTTTTTCACGATCTCAGTCGTATTGTGTGGAATTCATTATTCTGGAAGGAGACAATCTTACTAGTCTATTCCCTGGAGCATCATTTGATTTGGCGGGTATCAGTCTGGACTCTGCTCATTTGTTTGCAGTTCTCACCGCTGTCATTCTTATACCCATTGTCTTGTTGAAGAACGTCCGAGTAATCTCGTATCTTTCAGGTATGATATATATGTATTCTATGTCTGTGTCCTACACTAGTTAGTAGAGGTAAGAATTTTGCCCCGTTTACTTACGATGACATTGATTCGGTTTATTTCTTTTCCTTTTTTGCTTTTATCTTTAAATGGTGCAAACGGGTCGAAAGTAGCCAAAGTGAATTTTGGCTGCATAAAACTTTCTAATTCATTTTATTCACAAGTATATTATTGTTAAAATAATATAGTTTTTGTAATCGTATTTGACACTCTAATTGTTTATAAAAAAAATTTGAACTTAAATGTCATTGTTCTGGTTTTACCAAAACCTAAACATTTAAGGCCTGTTACCTGTCCATGTTGCTACATCTCCTGATTAGTGTTCTTATAGAATCTGATATTTGAAACGAATTCATATAAACAAATGAAATTTGTTTGCAGCCACTGGTGTGTTGGCGACAGTTGCTATCATCTTTTGTGTGTTTTACCTCGGGATAGTAAATGTGGGATTTAATGAAAGTGGTCCGGCAGTTAAATGGAGTGGTGTTCCATTTGCATTGGGCATATATGTTTTCTGCTATTCTGGACATTCCGTGTTCCCTAATATATACCAGTCAATGGCAGACAAAACCAAGTTTAGCAAGGCGATGATAATAGGGTACATACGTAACTCTTTGCTTTTCTTTAGCGGTGGCAAATTTCAATACATTTATGTATGCATGGGTCGATTCAGGCTATTCTATATCTAATGGACCAAATAAAAGAAAAGTGCAGCAATAGAATTGTGTGAAATGGGTCAGACGGGTCAGAAGTCCCACAAATTCTATTCTTATTACACACTGTCACACACTGTATTCAATAATTTGAATTATTGCTGCAATAGTATGATTATTACAATTTTGCCAGTTTTTATTTTGACCAAAAAAAGTTGACTTAGAAGTGTTTACGGGTCAACGCAACCTTACCGATACTAAAAAGTTAGGAGTACTTGTTTTGACATGTTACCCAACTTTTTCCGACCTCTTTGTGCCACCTCTAGTATAAATCATTGGTGTCCACTGCACTCTGAATTAAATTCCTTATAGTGACTAAAATATATTGAATCTTCATTTGTAGCTTCGATGACTATATATGAAACACTTGGTCCATTGAGATTTTTCCTGCGACCTGTTCCTTTGGTTCACTGCACTCTGAATCAATTCAGGAAAATAAAAGGAAAATGTCGTAGATGAATGTTTCTTAGGCTTTTTTAGAGCTAACAGCCTGCATTTTTCATGTTCTTTAGATTTATCTTGTGTGTATTAATCTATGGGGCTGTAGCTGTTATGGGGTTTCTCATGTTCGGTGAAAGCACGTTGTCCCAAATAACATTAAACTTACCAGATAATGTAGTCGCTTCAAAAGTTGCTGTGTGGGTAGTGGTAAGTGTCAATTGCTGATCTTTAAGTTACAAAATTGAACGCATAGTTGATTTTATGCTTATTAAGTGTGCGCGGGATCTAATTTGTGTTCTACAAATGGCAGGTCATTAACCCATTTACCAAATATGCCTTGCTTATGAACCCATTGGCTAGTGCCCTAGAAGAGCTGTTACCCACAAGAGTCTCACGTAATATTGGGTCTTACGTTCTTCTCAGAACAGCATTAGTTGTGTCTACTGTTTGTGTTGCAATTCTTATTCCTTTCTTTGGTAAGCTTCCACCATATTGTGATTTTGTTTCATTCAAAGCATTTCAACTGACAATGTTAAGCTATTGCTTAGAGATCCAAATTAGAAGTGGTAAAAAGGTGCAGGTTGGGCAAGTTGGATAACAAGTCAAGAACTCAAGATGGATGATTTCTTGATTAAAATATAAAAATATGATTATTTTCTAGTTATTTTCGAATGAATGAGTTAGAAGGTTGTATGCTTAAAAATATACTTTGGATGACATTTAAACCGTTTGACCAATTTGACATGTTTGCTTGTAACCTGAATATTGTATCTTTTAAATTCAGGTGCTGTGATGTCTTTGATGGGATCAGTTCTATGTGTACTGGTGGTAAGTATCCACTTTAACCACATAAGTTATTTTAAGACAGCTGAATTCATAGAAAACTTCTTAGTTTGTTAGTGCTTGCTATCACCGAAATGAATGTAAGAGTTAGACATTTAGATGCATTATACTGTTGATATCGTGTTTACATAAATATTGAGTACTTGGATTTAAGATAACGATAATTAAGGTGTTATAAAAGTGAAATGAATGATTGACCAAACCACCAAAGGTGTTTGCATAAGGTCTGGCTCGTCAAGACTTTTTTGGTGGTCTTGGCTGCTTAAAGGCTCCTTAAGCTCTCTCTGATGAAATATTATGTACTTTACAAGTTAGTGTATTTTCCTACGCACATACTGTTGGTTCCATATAACCATGTATCATGTCGAATGAGACATCAGCGATCACGTGAAAAACTAAACCTGCCTAATTTTCATATGTATTCCTCTAAACCATTTGAAATAAGTTAATTTGTCATGTCAGCTTACTAATATCACTATATATAATAAGCTCTTGAGTAAGAGCTGAAGTGATCTAATTTTTCATGTTGGTTACGTAATAAGAGTTGCATTGCTAAAGCTTTGTGAGCTTTCATACCATTGTGCAATATATGCAAGCATGTCAGCTGAATATATTTCATTTTTAGGCGATGGTCATGCCCTCTCTATGCTTTTTGAGAATTCAAGGGAGTAAAGCAACAACTACACAGGTAAGTTGTACATCATCTTCTCGAACGTTAATAGTAAACAGAGATGTCAAGTGTGTGTTAGTATTCAGTAGCCTCCATATCACATGTTTTAAGCCAAAACATTGAGATCAATCCATATGTTTTTAAATTGTGTTGCTCTTTTTCGAGGTCTAAAAAATGGGTTCGTTGGGCTGGGTAATGGGTTAAAGTAGATAAATTTATGTTACAGATCAAATCAGGTTAGTTGACCCCTGAACACTTTTTCCTCAAAGTTTTTAATCCAACTAAATAATTAGTGTGTTAAAATATGTTTAGGAGAATCTTATTACAATAGTACCACCTATCTATCTTTTAGTAAAATGATTTATAAGGTTTTATGCATTAGAAGTACAATTATGACAACTTTCAACCCGTTTCACCTATTTCTATGTTCAACTAATGTTTTCCGTTTGATCTAGTAGAAGATAAAACAAAATTCATTTCGACCAATTCATAAGAAAGTCGGTCAAAATTGCTACTACCAGTGTTTTTAGTTGCTAACGTAATTCATTAATGCGTATGTAGATTGGTTTGAGCATCTCCATTATTGTGGTTGGCATCATCAGCGCTCTTGTGGGAACTTACTCGTCCTTATCTAATATTGTTACAAGTTATTGAGATCAAGCGTACAAAGATGTTATGCATCAAGAATTAGAGAGGAGATTGTTCTAACAGATTGATATGGGTAGCTATCGAGGGATAAATGCTCAACATTTAAGATAGTCTTCTGCTAATCAACTTTGAACCTAGTTTTGGGGGTTACTTGAGAGTTTTTCCTTATTTATATCATTTGAGGAGTCTGTTTTTTGTTTTCTTCCTTGGAGGATGATTTTTTTAGTGCATGCTTTCTAATGCTTGTGAAGATTATGCATCCTTGTTGATAAGTTTAAGCGTTTAACACAACCTCAAAAATGGTGTATTCCATGTTGGTAAATTTTAATGTAGTCGAGGGATTCAAGTTGACCGTGGCAAGTAGTATAAGTCAATGTAGAAAATGTAGTTCAGGACCTAAATAGCAGAGGTCAAGAGAGTTGTGTCTCATAGCAGGGTCATAAGGGCATCGCCTTAGAACCCAAACAAAACATGCATAGTTAGTAAAGGTTGGAAAGTAGTTTTTGGAACCACCGCCAAGGTGAGTGGTTAGATGTTCTTTTACTTTGGAAGAGGTCTTAGGTCTGAAACTTTCGTAAGTAAACATCTTGGGTGTGGCCAGAGAAATTGTTGGAAGTGGTCACAGTATACTTCGGTTAAGCTGCGTACATTTGAGTCACAAAACCAGTTGTTACGTTTGTTATGTCCGACTTTTAGCCTAGTACATGGTCTATATTTTTTGTCTGGTACATTTTAATCTTTTTAGTCATAAATAGTTTCTCATGTTGTGTTTACATATTTTTTGAGCAGCCATGTTGCCGTTGGTATTGTTTGGTCATAGACTCATAGGTAATTGGGTCCACTTTTGTGATGTTGAGATTGGTTCTAACCAGGACAAAGCTTTAATGGACTAGACTTTGGCATGGTACAAAAGGATATGGACTTAATGGGCCTGGTCCGTACCCATGTGAGCTACTTTAAATACTTTCGGTTGTTGATTAAATACCTTTTTAGTACCATACATTTAGTCAAATGTCTTTGATCATAATGTGGAATTCCAACTTTTAAAATGCTTTATTTTTTTTTTATATATATTATGGTCGGTTGTTACTAGTTTTTAATATCATTTTAGTATCAATCTAATTTGTAGCATCTTTTATTCATTATTAAAATGTGTTCGGCTGCTCGCATACCTTCACTTTTTCAATTAAAAAAAAACTAATGCACATATCAATCTTTTTTTTTCCCAACAAATAACAATGTAACATATCACCCTCTCTCACTTATTCTAACATATGGACAAAAATCAGGTTTGACCCAACCCGATCCGAATCGGTTTTTGGTCTACCGGACCAAAACCAGGTTTGACCCAACCCGAAACGGTTTGAACCAGGTTTTTGGTCAAACATGTGCCGGTTTTTTACCGGGTTTTTTCCGTTTTTTTTTGCCAAAAACCGAACCCGAACCAGACCCGATTTGAACCCGGTATAGTATCTACCTAGTCCAAAAACCAAAAACTCAAACTGGTTTCAAACCGCCGGGTATTGTGATGTAAGTTACATCACCATTGCCAGCTATTACCACCCACCATTGTCCACCCCTACCAAAAATAACAAAAAACTTTTGTAAACTGCAAAAAATAAAATAAAATTATTAGCGTAATAAAAAAAAATACCAATATACTATCAATAATTGTTAGACGCCATTATATATGCATTATGCGAGTACCATGCTAGTTACGGTAATATATATATATATATATTATGATATGTTTGTTTTTATGATATAATATAATTTTGCCAATGTTTGCAAGTAAAAGTAAGAAACTAATAATAGGCATGCATTTGATGAAGAAAGGAAACGGATGGTGTAGCGAAATTCAAGTACCATTATACCATTATTGGACCTCTCTTCATTCACCTTTACTATACACCCCTCCAAAACGCATTTCCAACTCGACCATTTTCACAACCCAATTTCCATAATTAATTTTATCTCTCTCTCTCGATCGATCGATCCATCCATCTTTTCACCTTTCTTCTTTATCTTTATCAGGTAACATATTTCTTATATTTTCTCTAAACATTTTTACAACAAAGTCCCCGTCCCCCGTCGTCGTTAGGCTGTATACATCTGAGTTAACAATTTAGTAATTCCCTCCTGCATGGCGTTTATTTTCAGTTTTCTATATTTTTATAGTATATATATATATCACATTATTGAGATCTAAAATATTTCTTACATTTATATATATATGATGATCACGTTTTGTTTTCTGTGTATAAACTAAAATTTGTAGATGCATATATATATACATTAAAATTATACATGTACGTATATATGTAATTGTTTTGTAAGTAGTTGTTGGACGTGAAAAAATAAATTACATTTTAAGTTTTTGATCATTATGTGTTACCTTTTTCAATATATATGTTGTTGATTCGGTATGTTTACGTTTGATCTTGACACACACTGCACACACATACATATATATATATGGAACCGAAACATGATGCAGAACGATTTTCAATGATTGTTTTATTTGTTTTACTTTAATATAGTTGTTTTATTTGAACCAATGCCTATTTATGTATGTATCTATATATTAATATATATATTTATATATAGGTATTGAGTAAAGATGGCAGACGGTGAAGACATTCAGCCACTCGTTTGCGACAATGGAACTGGAATGGTTAAGGTACATTTATTATTATTATTATTATTATTATTATTATTTTGTTCGCTTCAGCTATAAAATATCAACATACTAATATATACAAATGGAATAAAAAAGTATATGGGGTATTTGTTTAAATTTACGGATGTACGTTGGCATTTTAAGACTTTTATAATACGGCATTTTAACTGTATGACATTTGGCCCCCTGGTATCTGTGATCATTAGTTGTGTAATTTTTCACTTTTAACTAGGCTGGATTTGCTGGAGACGATGCACCAAGAGCAGTTTTCCCGAGCATTGTGGGACGACCTCGTCACACTGGAGTGATGGTTGGGATGGGGCAAAAGGATGCATATGTCGGGGATGAGGCTCAGTCTAAGCGTGGTATTCTTACTCTGAAATACCCAATAGAGCATGGTATTGTGAATAACTGGGACGATATGGAAAAGATTTGGCATCACACTTTTTACAATGAACTACGTGTGGCTCCCGAGGAACATCCAGTTCTCCTTACTGAGGCACCCCTTAACCCGAAAGCAAATCGTGAAAAAATGACTCAAATTATGTTTGAGACATTTAATGCTCCTGCTATGTATGTTGCAATACAAGCTGTTCTCTCACTATATGCCAGTGGTCGTACTACTGGTAAGTTCCTTGTCACCGCTATCTCTAGAAGTAATATATGTGGGTCGAATTAGGTTATGTTTTATCTCTAACGGGTCAAATGGATAAAATAGAATTATACCAGTAAGTAAAATTAGAACAGGTCAAAGGGACGAATGGGTTGACCGTCGCTCAAAGTGGCTATTGTTCAAACATTTTGATTGTTACTGAAACAATACTGTTTTTGTAATCATTATTAATGCATCTATAATCCAAAAGATGTTTCAAAAGAACGAAAAAAAAGTGTATGCTGGTTGTTGACCTGGACTCTTTTGACTTGTACTAAAAAATGCCACATTTCAACCAAACTTGTTTCAACCTGTTGACCATCACATCCATCTTTCCGCCTCTAGCTTGATCATTTATAAACTGAATATGTAAGACTGTTAGCATCTGGATGTATTTTTACGCAGGTATCGTGCTTGATTCTGGAGATGGTGTTAGCCACACCGTTCCCATTTATGAAGGCTATGCACTCCCGCATGCCATATTACGTCTGGACCTTGCAGGTCGTGATCTCACCGATGCATTGATGAAAATTTTGACTGAACGAGGTTACTCCTTCACCACTACAGCTGAACGGGAAATTGTCAGAGACATGAAAGAAAAGTTGGCATATATTGCACTTGATTATGAGCAGGAACTAGAAACATCCAAGACTAGCTCTGCAGTGGAGAAGAGCTTCGAGCTGCCTGACGGGCAGGTAATCACTATTGGTGCTGAGCGTTTCAGGTGCCCGGAAGTCCTTTTCCAGCCATCAATGATTGGAATGGAAGCTGCTGGAATTCATGAAACAACATACAACTCTATAATGAAATGTGACGTGGATATTAGGAAAGATTTGTATGGGAACATTGTACTCAGTGGTGGTACCACCATGTTCCCTGGTATCGCTGACAGAATGAGCAAGGAAATTACTGCGTTAGCCCCAAGTAGCATGAAGATTAAAGTGGTAGCTCCACCAGAAAGGAAGTACAGTGTCTGGATTGGAGGGTCTATCTTGGCATCTCTTAGCACCTTCCAGCAGGTGAATTCTTCACTCATATTATCCCGTTTCTGTTTCATTAGCTTAATTTTAAATTCACAAACAGTTAACGTATACACCAACCGCTTGTAAAGATTAGAGGTGGCAATATGGGTGGGTTGGATTACGGGTTCAAAAGGCTAATTATATTGGTACAGTTCCAATACGAGTGAGCCTGTTGGGTAGGCCCGAAGTGCTTTTTACCGTTATCTTTTTATAATACTTGGTTTCAACATTCAAATATGATAAGAAATTTATATTTTTCCAGTAATAACCTAATTTTATCTTATCTTACGGTTAAAATACACACCAGCTGTTACCGAAGAGTAGATGTGGCAATATGGTGGGTTAAAATATGGGTCAAAAAGGGTAACTTTTTTATTTTATTTTTGGTATGGGTAAAAATTCACGGGCTGATTCGGGTGTACCAAAACGCTTGTTATCATCATTTTCTCTAATTGTTGTGTCAAGTATGATGTAGCAGCAGGTTATAAGCATTAAAAGAAAACACTTTTGCAGCTTTCGATCCATTTGATTTGTTTTCCTTTAATTCATTTTATTGATTTTACCCATCTTACGTTGGGTATCAGCCAAAACAGGTAGTTTTTTGTCCGGTCGTGTCTGATTGGGTTAATTCAAACATTCTTTGTCCAAAGTTTTACATATTTCTTGTATTAGTTATTAGCATGTTAATAATTTTAAACTTTTTTTAATATTTTGAATAAGATGATTTAGAAGGTTTTATTCATTAACAATACATTATGGGCAATTTTCGACCCATTACAGTTTTTCTAAGCTAACCCTTTCTACTTTGTGTGCTTGACTTGATAGGGATAAGATGCAACTCGAATTTAGTCGTTCATAATTAAATGGGGCTAAAACTTGCAACCTGAACTTGTCATTTTACTTCATTTTGCATGTTCTGATATAATGCTTCTTGATTTCGTTGTGGCAGATGTGGATTGCAAAGGCAGAATACGATGAATCAGGTCCTTCCATTGTGCACAGGAAATGTTTCTAAACATGACGACGAAGAAAAATATAATAAAAGGTGGGTACTACTGAGTACTCGGTTCTGTGAAAGGAAAATGCCTGCCCATTTCTTGTTAAACACCTTCTTCATCAGGCTGGTTTTTTCCAGAATCCTCTTTTCTTCCAGTTGTTTAGTAGTTGAAATAGCTATCCAATTTGCATGTCAATCGTTCTTTTTCGTTTGAACATTGCATCTGTCAACTATAAATGAATGTACTATTGGCAGATCTTAGGTAGTATGCAATTAAAACATTTGAGTATGACTATCCTAATCTCTTGTGTATGTACACTCTGAATTGCATCATACACAATGGTTCATTTGATTGCTAATTCAATGCTATTGGCCCGTTTAATCTTCGCGGAATGTTGTTCCAAGCGTTATCTTTGTTATTGGATTTATTTGATTTTTTTTATATGCTGACTGGTGTTTGACTATAGATACACCAATTTGTATCTAATCATGTAATTATTTTAGCCTTTACAGAAATGTTTCTATCGATACACACTTATTCTGTTTCACCAAAGAAATTATAGCTTACTCAATATTTTCAATGTAATAGCCTCGGCGATAAAATGTTCAACGATACCTCTTATCGTGACACATTTTGTGTGGCCTATGCATGTTGGTACCAATGCGGTACCGGGGATCAAGGGGTTCCTTCCGATTTACCTTTTTTGGAGAAAAAATGTTTAACACAACGCATGTAACAAGGAAAAAGGACCATCGATAACTCATCAATTTCTTCACTTCAACATTAAATTAATCTACATCGACATTCAAGTATTCGTGATGAATTGCTTTCATGAAAAATGTTGGCAGAAATGCAGACGATTGGAAATTGGATTCGGAAGATCCTGATGTTAGATCCTGCAATTCAGCATGAAGATTGGTGAAAATCATTAGCACTCAAATGTTGATACTTTATCTTGAAAAGCTTTCTATAATTTGTTGTTTCTTTCATCCCAAAAATCATACCACTTTTATCCAAAATGTGATTACCAATTTACCATACATGTATGCAAAAAATAGTGATGTTTAAGCAATGGTTAAACCACAGTGAAAGAAAGAAATGTATGTCTACTGCATGTTACTTGAGAAACTTTAATGAGCCAAAGCGCGCTCATACAATAGGGCCGAGCTTACTATGGGAAATAGGATCAAAAATCTCTCGCTCCGACTATGAAAGATGTTTATGGAGGAAGATGATCGATGCAGCAATCATTTACAAGATCCCAATCTACCATATGCATCATTAATTGGGTATCACGTTAGATAAACCACATGACAGGAACATTGTAGCTATTTTTTGATGGACTGAATCAACGAGACACTTCACAAAAACAAAAGGCAATATTTTCCAATTGCATTGCTCGTGAAGTATCTAATGTCTGGAAGCTTACTTTCTTGACAGCAAAAAAATATTTTCCAACTTGGTGTTTTTAGGGAATCATATTGGGTTTGATAGTTGATACAATTATAGCTTACGTATATCTCCAAGTTCATTCACGAAACTCACTTTATGATGATGGTTTCTTCCAACGGTCGATTCATGAGAGTAAAGGTTCCTTTTGTTGGTCAATCATAAATTGAGTTTAGGAACTCGATCATTGAATTGGCGGACGGATGAAATTTCAATGTATTGAAATTTCCTTCATATTAGTTAGGATTGTAATTTCAATGCTTTCAGAAGGTTTCTTGCCTTTTTTCTTAGTACTACAAACGAATCTTTTGTGATTTAATTTCAATGAATTTTCCATTGTTGCTACAAAAAAACTAGTGTTTCTTTCTACTCTCTGACCTGGAAACAACCATCTCCATTTCTTCCCCTAAACCGTGGCCTGATCGCTGCCTTTTTCACCCTCACAGATAGATCTTTGTAATCGATTGATCCTCCATTAATTCTGCCAACAGCCTGTTATGTTGGAACAAAACAGCCCCCATTAAACTTAACATAAACTCTTGGAGATTGTCTTTGAACCAACTCCCCACTAGGGATGACCTTCTATCACGCAACATACCACTCCCTTCTAACCTTTTGCCCCGTTTTCAATTCTGCCCCTGAAATGGCTGTTCACTTGTTCAACCTCTGTCCATCTTCGGCTTCAATATGCAAACTTATCAGTAACTGGTGGAACCTCCTCCCCGTCCCTCTAAATGGCTCGATTAACTGTTTGCTGAATTGGGCTGACAATGCTGGGGTAAAAGACTGTAAAAAGACTCGAGTGGATGTGGTCATTCCAACTACTATATTGGGCATTAGGAAAGACACGTACCGAATTTGCTTGTAAAAATTGGTTACTAAGGATGAGGTTATTGTAACACCCCGCTAAAGCGGAAACACGGGATGCACAGCATAAAAGTACATAGCACAAGATAGATAGATCACAACACCAGGACATTTCATAAAGTACGAATTAAATTACATAAGTTCGGGAAATAAAACCCAAGACAAAAGATTAAACTTGAGGAAGTGAACAGTGTATCAGTAATTCATTACATTAATTCATAACAAAAGCATTGTTCAAAGTACTTGACGACCGGGGTAGATCTCGAAGAAATGAAGAACTCCACTAGCAAGACAACTTGAATAACGGTAGAACTTGACATCTAAACCAACACTTGACACGCTCACTACCCAAGAAGGTACTTAGAACTTAATTACCGGGACCTGAAAAGCATGAGAAAACCACAAGTGTCAACTACGAAAGTAGTTGGTGAGATCACAGTTTAATAAGTATTATTGTTCCAGTTTAAACCTGTACAACACCTGTACAATTATTTAAAATAGTTCATAAGCGATATTGTATTGCATTGCATCGAGCTTTCACTACTAAGCCGTTTAACATCAAAAGTCAAGTCAGGTCATACTCTATCACAAGTATGAAAGTAAGTCCAAGCCAAGTAATATGCACTCGCGATTGTACGGATCCGAGTGAGGTCGTCTACCCTAAACAGCGCTGTCCATATTACCTACGGTCCAATCACAGTTCTGCGTGATTGAATTGATAGCAGTGAAATAAAGTCTGTGATAGTACTCGCCTACAATAAGCAATACAGTCCGAATATACACAGTCCAAGTCATAATAAAATCCTACATTATGTGTACTTATTTAACCCCCGCCCATACAAGGCTTAAATAATTACACATAATGCGTTAATTAATAATCAACAGTTCATAATCAAATCAAACAGTCCAAAACATACATTACGTATAGTTATTTAACCCCCGTCCATACAAGGCCCAAATAATCATACGCAACGTACAATTTTAATATCAAAATAGTTTATAAATAAAGTCTCAAGTCTGTCCGTATATAGAAGTAAGTTTCAAGTCCTTTTCGTACATAAAAATAAGTTTCAAGTCTGTTCGTACATAAAAATAAGTTTCAAGTCTGTTCGTACATAAAATAAGTTTCATGCTTTTCAGCCCCAAAGAACGTGTCAAAACAGTTAAAAGTGGGGACAGTGAACTCACCTGAAGTACGACAACTTACGAGCGAACAACGAAAAATAATGAGAAGTTACGAGTCACGTACAACACCACCTAATATAATTCGCGTACAAGATCAATAACGAGTACCAAGTATAATGTTTAACTTTATTTACTCCTAAGGAAATGCCATGGACGGTCAAACGTACAATATGGACGAAAGTGTCAATAATATATATATGTTTCTATTCGGTGTCATACTCAATTATATATATATATATATATATATATATATATACTCTCGAACTAAAAGTTTTTATGAGACCCGAACATATATAAAAATAATTTTACAACTCTTTACAAGCAAAGTGGGCTGAACATTTTTATTTAAAATACAAAGGTGTTAGGACCAAGTATTTAATGCAAAGGGACCGAATATTTTGCCTGCAAATAGACCGGATGTTTAAAGGATTAAACTTGGTAAAAGTTTAGAACTACAAACCAAGGGCCGAATATTTAGCCCAGGCACACCGAATATCTTGAGTCCAAAAATGAATGTATTTGACCGAATATTTACTTGCACTTGACCAAATATTACAGGCTGGATATAAATTGGACATTGTACCGAATATAATTTAGAAGACATAACCAATTCCTAACCCACAGAATATATATATTAATTTTAGCCCACCGAATAAAGTGTTATGAGTTATGACAAAACATAAGTTGGGCCGAGATTTCAAAAGCAAAAGGGCCGAATATAAGGATGTTAGTGGACCGAACATTTCAGTTCAAATGAACCCAACATTTCAATTTAATGGACCGAGTATTTTACCCTGTGTGCAAAGGAAGTGGGGAACCGAATATTTAGGAGTGCCATAAATATGTTCGGTGGACATGCATATTTAATTATGATTTGGAACAACTTGACATGGATCATTACTTCTAACTGACAATATATACTTTCATTATATTTTGGAAGTTTCAAACACTGGCTAGAACTAATGTTTGCGGCCCTGTCTCTTATACACAA
>JAOEHQ010012480.1:0-27118 GCA_025447715.1 Asclepias incarnata
GCTTCATATATGCTTCCCCCCTCACAGATTTTTAAATTTTTTTTATAAATTCAACATGTGATGAAATGATTGTGAGGAGAAGTAGCAGCATATATGTTTTCCCCGTTAAAGATTGTTTAACCCTGTTGAAAAGTTAAAAAATTTGGGACCTGCGATTTTATCTTTTTGTCCTTACTTCATTAAACACGCTCCTTTCAATTGGGTTTGAAATTGAAATTTGCTCCTTTATCAATACACTCCTTCTCTATTTTGCTTTATCCTTCAGACACTCTTCATTTTCTCCGATTTCAGCTATATCCAGGGTTTCAAATCGCCTATCCATGAGCCGTCACTTCAAATCCTATCAAGGGCGATAGATCTGTTTTATTGATTATTTTTGAATATGGATCTTTTTTCTTTTTTTAATCCGTAGGTTTTAAATATATAGGGTTTGATTATGAGTATAGTTAAACAAATAAATCTTGTTTTTATTATTTGGTTTTTATAGTTTTATGGAAATGAAGCTACGATTTGTTTATTTAACAGGTGTTAAACACTATCTATCAGGGTATTTTACTTCATTCGGGTTTGGAAGAAGACTTGACCCGAATGAGGTAAAATACCCCGATGGCTTATGAGATGAGTATAAGACATGTTTTAGTTTTTATGTTTAGGTTCCGGGATGGTCTGAATCTGCCCCGTTGTCATTCCTATGTAAAACATTTTGGACTTGCTTATCACACAATTATAAGGAGACAAGCCCACACCTTTTTGTTCTTTCCATTGTGATAAACTTTTTTCCCCATCACTCTCCAGCCAAGTGAATCCCTCTTCTCTGCCTTTTCGAGGCTGGCAGCATGTACATTGGTCAATTCGCATTACGTAAATTGCTAAAATTTTGTTAACTGTCTAGGATTTAAACCCCTGATCTTTGCTTAACCTTCATGAAACAGCCAAAAGCAGTAGTACACATATGCTATATAGAGCTAAACCCGACTTACGTTCCAAATTACTAAATTTCTACCCAGTCGAAATTTGTTAGTTTCACTGCAAAACCATTTATGTTATCAAATCAGACAAGATATATGTAGCATGCTACATATTGCAATATTATATAACCACAAAGTATTTAACATGCTACATGCAATATTATACAACTACAACATACAAAAACAGTTACACGAGCACAAAACGCACAAATGTAAACAAAAAACGACAAAAATCTTAACATTGGACTAGAAAACTTGCAGTCTGATGAAGAAATTAGAATCAAAGAATTTGGTTTCTGCTACCTTGACGTTGCTAAAAACGACAATGACTATATGGTTCAATGGTTTATCTTGGTCATATGCAAGAGATTCTCGACAATTTCTGACATTGGTGGTCTGAATTCTGGTTCGGCCTACAAAAATCAAAGAAACAAGTGATTTCCAAATCTAATGGTTCTTGCAGTTACCATTAACAGGTCAACCAGCAAAAATTCACATAACGAGTTACTCCGTGGTAGTTTTCGGGGATAACAAACAGGAACATGAACTTTAACTTCCTATGTTAATCTGCTATGCCAATATGTCTAAATGTGGACACTAAAGACTTTTTTTTGCTTTTGTTTTCCTAACGAAGATGTAGTCATGAAATCTTAAGGTTCAGTATAAGTCATTTATTTACCCCAAAATTTATATTGTTTGATACTTCGAAATGACACTGAATATAGTCTTTATGACCAACCTTCTATAAATCTGATTGTCAAATATATGTACCCATAAGTAGCATTTGACCTGTTTTTAGTTACAGAAATTGGCAAACGCAAACACATTGTGACATTTTGACTCTGCCTCATTGGATGGAATATTGGACCGTATATGCTATAAGGTTACTTTAATATGGCATGATAAATTGATATATAAGTTGGTTTAACGAAATACATAATGGAACTCATAATCATGTCACAATATGAGTCCTAGGCATCAGATGTTAAGTTTGATGGTTCATTTAACTATCAGACATTTTACAATGCTATACTGAATATTAACATAAAAACATTTCTATTTTTAGCAATAAGAGTACCTATTTGCTAATAATTACTACGGAGTACAAATTAGACATCCTGTTGAGTTTGTTCGTTGTCGATTTTCTTTGTTTTGACTAATAATCAAACATATATGTTAAACCTTAACACTCATGAAATCCCAATGAGGCATATTAGTGTCTTTTTCCCAAAAGTCGAGCTATTTCTTTTTAATGCCAGAACTGTGAGGGAAAGTTTTGCATTCTAGTTCCCAGAAAAATAAAAAGATAGATGCTAACCTGAACGCAAAGAGAGATAATATCAGCAAAGCGAGACAAAGACTTGGACGAATATGCAGCATCAAGAAAGGGATCAACCATTCTCGATAATGCTTCTATATCATGAAGCCGAGGAACTGCCCATCTTACCAAAAATTGCTCTCCACGAGGCCTTGACCTATAAAAACGAAGCTCTATTCATTAGACAAAAAAATTACAAGAAGCCAACATTTGAGTTTTAAGCGTCAAATAAGTTATTTTCCAACCATAGATATTTACTATATTCAGCTATAAAGTTTCAATATTCGATTAAATTTGGAGTCCGGAGATAATAAGAGTATTCTGTTTTGGTTAAATCGGTTTTATAATGTCTGCATATATATGTTTCTGAACAAATAATTAGTTTCGGATGATCAAGTTCATAATGGTGCTACAAAAGAATATCAAATGGTAAACTAAAGTTACCTATTTATCTCTGGTTATTTACAAAAGGGCTTATAGCCGAGCGGTATGTATGTTGGTCCATCAACCAAAAGGTTGTAGGTTCAGGTCCCGTTGTGGACAAATGTGCGAATAATTATATGTTGTATTGATAATTTGTCTTTCTAAAAAGAAATAAAAATTTACGTCTGGTTCCAAACCTAAATTGATTGTTTTGTGGTCTCATTCACAATAATGTCAACTATGGTCATTTATCTTTTAGTTACTTAAATAATCAGATTTTTAAAAGCAGTAAATAAATTATCTGAGTACCACAACTTCAAACCGCAAAAGTACTTCCAAACACCCTCGCAGACTCCTACAGCCCACTTAAATACAACTGCTTATCTAATTCTGATTTAGCTGATGTCATATTATCGCTTTCAAAAAGCACATAGACATTATCTAATGTCTCCTAAGACACATTTTACCACAACAGATCATCTTATTCCGACTATCAATTACTGTTACATAATTACTACTATCAAAGTATATCAAAACGGCCCCTAATTATACTTCAAACCTGAAACAAGGTTCAAATCTATGGAGTAAGAAGTTGAGATTTTATGGTCAATGCCACTACGTAAAAAGAACATTTAGAAGATGTTAGGATGAATGACCTGTCAAGTGCTTTTCGACCTGTCAGAAGTTCTAACATAACAACTCCAAAGCTATATACATCACTTTGGTAAGTATAACTTCCCGACTCCAGTTCAGGGGCACCATATCCGGAATTTTGCAACTGGTTAAATAACCACATGTCAACGCCCGCTGTAATAACTTCAATCAGAGATTATACAAGGTGAATAACCATTTACCAGACTAATGTAGCTAGATGGTATTAGTGGTGCCAAACCGCAATCCGAAACGCGTACATTAAGCTCTTCATCAAGAAGAATATTTGCAGACTTGAAGTTTCGGTGTACAACAAGTGGTTGACAAACCTCGTGCAAGTACCTTTTAAGCAAAACACAAAAAATACAAAACAATCATCATCAATACAAGTGGTTGACAAACCTCTGTCCTGTTTATATGTTATTGATATCAGGTCAGGTGTAACTTATAATACAGGTCAAAATGGGTAACATTTTGCTATGAGGACCAAAACAGGTCGGTTGGGTCAGCAACACTTCTTTTGTCCCTTTTATGTATTATTAATATGCTTGACATGATTACAGAATTATTTATCTTTTAGAAAAAGAAAAGCAATTTATAAGGTTGAAACATATAACCTACATCGACCTGCATAGCCCATTCAACCATTTTGACTGGTTTCCTCTGTGATTAAATCAAAATATTAACCAATTTGTCAACCCTTGAGGGAGAACATATAACCTGAATTAACCTATTTTTAGATATATGGGCAGATATTGCCGCCTCTACCAAATTACAGAGATGAATGAAGACAAGCTAAAAAAAGTACTTACTCCAATGCTTTTGCAGCTTGAAGCGCCACATGTACACGAGCGCTCCATGAAAGTTTCTCATGGATCTCTTCATCTAAATGCAATGCTTCATGCAATGTCCCATTTTTACAGTGTTTATAAACAAAAAGTCTTTGTCCATGATCACAACAGTAACCCTCAAGTGGAACTATATTTTCATTTTGAAGCTTTGATACATTTGACACCAGCCCCATGAAATCTTCATCATTCCATAGCCTTGAAGCTGCATTCTCCAGTTTCTTTACCGCCAGTAGCTAAAAAGAACGCAAAGTAAGTAAACAATCAATTAGCAGAAATTGAAAATCTAACTCATTTATATGAAATTTGGTCCATGTCTTATAGTTTACTGGTAAAGGGTCTAGTGGATAAAACTAATAACTACCACTAAGGTACCGGGGATCAGAGGGTTCCCTCCATCTACCCTTTTTTTTTAATAACTACCACTAAAATTCTAAAAAGGAAAGGTGTCAGACAAATCAATAGTCGCCTTAAGTGTAGCCAAGTGATTACAACTTCTTAGTTTGCTTTATAGAAAAAGATTAGATCATTATTTTAGCATTAGTTTTATATAATGTGTAATATATTGGCGAGTCTGTTTTGATCTGCTTAAAAACTTACCTGCTTTGACCCATTAAACAACAAACCAACCACTGGCATGCCAAAAAGAACGACCCCAATGTACCAAGCTCCTGGCTTTCAGAAACTAATATATGATGCAAGCATAGTGCCTAACTCATGATTAGAGGTGGTAACGTCGACCCAATTACTAATGAATGGGTCAAACACTGAAAAATAATACGAGTAGCTTAAATGGGAAGAGGTCAAATATGTCAACAGGTGCACAGAGTGCCTAAAACCTCACAATCATTTTATTCAAAAAATAAAAATATTATAATAAGACATTTCTATATCTTCATACATGAATGACAAGACATTAACTATTTGTACATAGAATGAAATATATATGCGACTAAAAGGATATCGGTTTTAAACAATACCCAAACCCATCCACCCGAGACCTGCCCAATCTGCCACCTGTGACCTTAATGATTGGATTTCTATATTTCAGAAAAGAGAGACTACAGGCCTAGAATGTATCATTTCACATTGTATATAAGAAGCCATTACCTGTCCATTAGGAAGCTGGGCTCTATAAACTGTGCCAATTATGCCTCTACCGATAAGATTTTCTTGAGAAAAGCTATTTGTATATTGCTGAAGAGATGCGATAGAGAAAGATTGCGGAAAATCTACATTTATTGAAGTATTCCCACCCGATGTTGAAATTGGCACTGGCTTTATAACGACCCTTTCTTGGGCAAGAAGTAGGGGCGGAAAAGGTGGTGCTGGATTCTTAGAAATTGTTTCTATCTTTTCCTCTTTGACTTCTGACCTTGGCAACGAGTTATTTCTTCTACTATTATTCGATGGAGCTTCTGTGTAACCAAGAGATTATAAGCCATAAACATTTACGTAAAATGAAGTTGCCCTATCAAATGCTCTAATTTTCAGTAATTGACACACAGACACTTGTGATTTGCGTGAAAACTAAGATCATTAACGTAACCAACGGATCAGCAAATTGAAAAATGGCTAAGCAACATAGAGTGGACGGTGTAGCACACAACGTGGTCCGTGGTTCCCATCACCATGGAGTGAAACAACATCATCCTTACTATGGTTCTCAAGGTGGTAGGTCCATTGTACTTTTCATCACGCCGGGTATGTGTGTGTTTTGTGTCTGTTTTGAATAGTAAATACGAGTATGGTCCACGCCATGGAAAAAGATGGTTCAGGGTAATTTTGAGTGTGCTGCTGATGTGGTAACTTTTTTCGGCCTGGTCTGGTTATCCACATCATATACCCTTAAAATTATAATGTTTCCAAAATAAACAACCGCTTAAATACAATTTCTTATTTCTCTATGGATTAAGTTCATCACTTGTTTATTTTTAATATTTTATATCTAAGTACCTAAACTTACTAGTGTCTTTATGATGAGATGTATTTGTAGAAGGCACATCTGGCATAGAGTTCTTCACTTGATCTCCAATATTAATGGTTGACTTTTCTTTTCGCCATCTTGACATACGGAAGCAAAGTCCCAGTGTAAGTAAAATAAGAATCAATAATCCACCAATGGCAACCCATAAGAGTTTTTTAGCCACTTGAGACTTTTGTTGACCGGAAGAGTGTGGTAGCTCTGAAGAAGTTGGTCCATATGCTTGAATTCTCGGGTTTACATCAGGAGGTTGTGTCTCAAATGTTGTTGATGATGAAGGAGATAAAACCGGTGGTGAAGGACTAATGGTCGTATTGAAAGGATTTCCATTGCTTCTGCATTTTATATTTGAAAGTTAGAGACTGTATAAAGAGTTTGAACGACTGCACTCGTTGTACTCTTTCTATGCACAGACAAATACTGGACAATTTGAAACTTGGGAACAGTCTAAAATTAATTTGCTTACGAGAAGCAGCAACACACATATTTGAACGAAAATCGGAAGATTAATAAATTCGACTGCAAGAATTTCCCACAATAGGAACCATTTGTAATTTTCTAGACACCTGTAAATGGAAATTACAACTACCTTCATCCGAAAAAAGTGGCAAGATATTCCATTTTGGATCGCGCCAATAAATAATGCAATGTTTCACATCACATTTAAACTGAATCCGTAATCATTGTGGTCGTAACTAATGGGTACTCTATACATCTCATGAATAATCCACACACATTAATGAAACAATGTAACAATCCACGGTCGCAACTTGCAAGCTTGCAATAGGATTGATTTTTTTACCTGAAATTGGGAATGCTCAACAACCTCGGGGGTATTGGCCCAGAGAAAAGATTATTCGCGATATCCCTGTGTTGCAACAAAATATTTATCTCAAGATATGCCTATTGAAAAAAGCTTGATGTGAAAAATCAAGAGAAGAATAGTACAAATCAATTAAGGGAAGATCACGCAAGAAGTCAAGTACACCAGTAAGACGATTGTCCTGTAAGTGCCTACAAATTATTAAAGATGTAAATATGATTATCATACATTTAACATTTAAATCAAGAAGGGAAATATGGTACAATGTAAGTCTAGAAAATGGTTACAGAAAATATGGAGCAGGAGATCAAACTGGAGTTTCGTTTAATTTTATAGAATATATATATATACTTATATATGCGGTACAAGGGATTTAGGGGTTTCTTCCGATTTACCTTTATATATATATATATATATATATATATATATAAGTAGTCTATGCATATACTTATACTTATGCAACAAATACATGTAGTTCATATATTAAGCATATAAAGTGTACGTCTTACAATGTGGAAATTGATGACAAGTTCACCATCGAAGGAGGCAACGGGCCACTTAGATTGTTAGCAGACAAATCCCTGCAATAAGACATCAAGTTCATGATGTATCTTCATGGGATTCATTTTACAAATACATAGAAAAACTAATCTTGACGAAAAGATAAATGCAACATTTGAATTAGCAAAAAGGAAGAAGTACAAATTAGTCAAGGCCGTAAGTTGTTGAAAGGAATCCGGAATGACCCCACTCAAATTGTTGTTGTTGAAAGACCTGCAACAAAGAAAAGAGTTGATTAAACAATATAACATATAAGCTCAATATAGAAAATATTCGTTTACGGAACTTACATGTCTGTCAATTGACTTAACATAGACACAGACTCTGGTATGCTTCCGCTAAGTTGATTCCCAGATAGAAAGCTTCAATAATGAAGTAAACCAAAGATGTAATTTCTTCTAAGAAACAATGTAATAATCAGTTAATTCAAGCCAATAGATATGTGTGTGGCAATCTGGACCCGTTAGATATGATGAGTCGATTCACGTTACGTTTTATCTCTAATGGGTAAAATGTATACAAAAAAAAACCTAAGTAATTTACAATGGAAACATGTCAAGCGCATAGAGTTGTATTTTTAATGCATTCAGCATACTAAATCCCCTTGTTCATAAAACTATGTTATCATAAAACACAAATCGTAATAGAAGATTTCAAATTTGGGGGACAAAAAATGTTTCGTTTTAATCCCAACCGGCCCCTTTTGACCCATACAAGCGACTATTCCTTTTGACCCGTTACCTAACCTGCGTGACCCGTCTATCTTGCCACCTCTAGCAAAAAGAAAATGAAATGACAGGAACATAACATACAAGGTCTTTAAAGTAAGCGGCAAATCTGATGGGATACTGCCTCCAATGTGGTTATTGCTCAAATCTCTGCTCATGGGAACATCATAAAATACCATAAGGTGTCGGCATGAATAATATTAAAAAATGAACGAGTCTATTTAACACTCACATTTGTATGACTGAAGCGAAAGCTCCCAAATTCTGACCAAGTTCACCTCCTAAGTTCGCATCATTAAGGACTCTGTGAATTTAAAAATGATTTAATTTTTGATCTTAAAGAAATATAAAAAAAATGTAATAAATATACAATTCTTTCATACATTCCAGTTATGTTGTAATTTACACATTGGATGCCTTGCCAACCTTCTAGACACGGGTCTCCTCCAACGAATAACCATCCCGTAAGAGGAGGGAAGCCAAGGGCAGCATATAGACTATTTATTGCCAAGACTGTAACAAGGAAATAAAAATTTTCATAAAGAAACGAAGTAGCAATAATAATCGATGCATTAGAACTAATTTAAAAAATGTGTTGCTAACCATAGCCCAAACAATTATTTTAAAAATAAAAACAAAAATAAAACACCCTTTATTTAACTAATATGGTTATAATTCACAACCAACTTATAGTTTTTAATTATATTTCTACAATGATAACCATAGCAGCACAAGGTATGGTACCCACACCATGGACGACCCCAGAGTCAAACAGCACATCAGTGCCACATCACTTCTTCTACTCTATCACTTCAATACCAAGATTCTGTTGTTACGGCGACCATTGACCACTTTTATTCTTTATTAACTAATCACACACACACACCCACACCGCATGCCGATCGGCATTCAAACGCCCCCTCACTCCGAACCCATGCCGACTCCATCCAATGTGGGACGGCAAACGCCAAATGCAGCCACATCACATCACCTCACCTCACCCCGACCCACACCCCTTACTCTAACTTGGTCAAATGAAAGATATTTTTACAAAAGTAACCCTTTTATTGTTGTGGACCATAACCCATAAGGCTATAGCTGTGAATGAGAAATTTCTCTATTTACAATAGCATGATTAACTACTACAACCATAATATAAAAGTACATAATCAGAAAGAAATGAAACATTATGTAAGAATGAAGTAAACTACACACAACTAAATAAATATAACATCTTAAAAAAAAATGAGTGAGTGATGACTTACCATCGGTAGGATCAGTAAACCCGAAACAATTTGGTATCAAGAAAATCGCGAATATAACCACAATAGAAAACATATAAGTCTTGAGTAGTTCTGAATTCCCCATCATCAAATTATGCTACCAGCATTCACCTTTGCTGCTCCTTCTCTTGTGTTCTTTATATTCCTAAAGAAGTAAAATAATCCAATCATTAATAATAAATAAATAAATAAATATATGGATTGCTTAAAAGGCAAATACTATCAAGTAAGTAACTAACTACTAAAAATATAATTATATAAACAGAGTAAATATAAGAGCAACCCATGAAGAAAAACACATACATACAACATAAAAATATGACATTAATGTTTTTAATTGGGGACCATTTCTCGATTTGTGAGTGTCATCCTTGCCCAGGGGCCATGTTAATCTTTTCTGTATCGTTCCAATTTTATCGGATGTCGGACAAAAATCTAACATTAATTAATAACAATGTATATAAAAGAAATCTATAAATTCAAGTAATTAAACTTGCAACAAAAAAGATAAACATTTAAACATAATGGATGGTGATAAAAGTCAGAAATGAGAAGAATCATGAAAAACTATACCAAACTACCAAACTAGCTGAATTTGCATTTAAGCACATATATACATACTTTGTCTTATATTATGTATCAAAAAATGCTGAATTTGCATATTTTTTTATTTGCATTTTTTTTACAAAAAAACTGTACCAAACTACCAAACTAGCTGAATTTGCATTTAAGCACAATATATACATACTTTGTCTTGTGTTATGTATCAAAAAAATGCTGAATTTGCATTTTTTTTATTTGCATTTTTTTTACAAAAAACAAACAAGACAAAAGAATAAACTTTGAAGAAAGAAAGATGTAAAAATTTATATAAAGCTAAGGTTAGAACCATAAAAAAAACATACTAACAAAACACAAAGTTAAAAAAAAATAAAGTAAAGAAACTAACACCCAATGCCGTCTTCACGGTGTATGGGGAGGTTGAGATATAAACAATTTTACTTTACCTAAGGTATAGAGGCTGCCTCCAGGTTCTAACAAAGGTAAAAAAAAAAGGACCTCCGGCCTGCCGGGCATGAGAATCGAATCCTTATCCGGAGGCAAGAGCTCCAACCTCTTAATCCAACCCGGTTGGTTTTGACTTAAAAACACAAAGTTAAGATAAAGTTAAGATAAAGTAAAAAGAAGAATTTTGACTAAAAATGATGACATTTGCAAAAGCTTTAACTCACTTACTTACTATATGTGAACTGAAAAAGATGAGTTTAGATAGTTACTTTGTGATGCTGCATTTAAGACTTGAGACAAAAAAAAAAAAAAAAAAAAGTGATAATATGATGTGGGGTCATCACCAAAGGCAAAAAGGCAACAATTCTGCTTATGCTGTTTTTGAGGTGGTCATCACCAAACAGTACGTATGTATTTTTGCTTAAAAAGATGAGCCTCCTGATTTTCAGAATGTAGTGTTTTTATTTTTATTTGAAAAAACATGTTTTTTTTCTTTGTTTATTGTTTTTGTTAGACCGTTGGGTGGCTCGGTTGGCGGAAAATACAGGAGATATTGATAGGGTTTTTTTTTTACCTGTATATATATTTTCACCTTAATTTTTTTAAATGTATCCTTTATTATGTAATAAACAAGGGGTTATCATCGATGCAGCGGGCTGCATCGTGCAGCGGGAGTTTTTTACCATGAAATTCAGGGGGGCATTTTTGTCATCAACCATTCATTTATTCATATGTGAGAGCCGCTGTATAATCAAGTATGCAGCCCCGCTGCATACTTGATTTCCCCAATAAACAATTATATATTATGTATTGTTTATTATATATTGAGGGGTGTATATAAGAAAAAAGAGGTGGAAATAAGAGGACTTTTTTTACTCATGAGATTGGAGGTTTATATTCATGGGTTTTTTTTAGAGCTATATGGTGGGCTTAGGCTATCCAGACTGTCTATATTCGCGGGCGTATGGAGTTGTCTTTCATTATTGGGTTACCCCGGTTAGACAGACTTTATTCGTTGGTGTTCAAAAAAATGAAAGCAATGTTAGGTTGACAAACATTTTGCAAACAAACTTTTACACATATGGCATATGAGGTGTGGTCTAATCAACAAAGAGAGAGAAAAAAAAGAAAAAAATACATAGAAATGATTTAATTAGTAGAAGTTATGTTTGTAAAAAATTGTTTGTAAAATCTTTGTAAACCTATAATTACTCTTTTAAAAATACTGATACGTCAGCTCCATCTTCTTTTTTCTCCATAACTCATACCTTCAAATTTTGAGATGGAGATCCTCTTAAGTTGAAAAAACAACTTGACTAATCAAGTTATGACTTTGTGAGAGAATGAAAACTAACAAAATAATAAACTGGATCCACTGTAATGAACTCACATATTTTTTACACTCACAAAAATCATAACTTGATAGGTCAAGTTGATTTATAACTTGAAAGAATTTTTATCCTCAAATTTTGACTCAACCTTTATTTACTTTATAACTTTTTTAATACTTTACTATAACCTACAATAAAGAGAAATAATTAATCTTCTTAAAAAACTAGCCAAAAAATCCTCTTAATCACGAGATCATGCGACATGGAAAAATGAAGAGAGAAGATGAAGAAAGATAATGAGTGAATTACACAAGTCAAATTTTTATAATATTAAAAAGATTTTTAGGTTATTTTTTAAGAGGATTAATCATTTTCCATAAATAAATAACCCTCTCTTTTTTTTTCTTTTTTATTTATTTAACTTTATAGTAATGTTGTTTTTAGTATTAGTATAAATAATTAAAATCATATACATAATTACCTTATTTAAGAACTTAAATGTTATTAATTGTTTAAAGTATCTATATATCAATATACTAAAGCAGAATTGAGGTATTCTTGTAACGACACATGGTATTGTCATTGATTGACACATGTTCTTTTGACCTATAAAATCTTCCACCAAAATTTTTTATAACAAATTTCCTTATTAAATATATTTACTATATATAATTTCCTAATTTATATAATATTTATACATATCATTATTTTTAAAACAATCACAATCCATATATAATGTTTATTCAATTAATTGCTTTAATAATAAATTATGAATTGTATATAATAATAATAATTGATTTTTTTTTAATCTTTTATACATGTATGTTTATTAGGTTTACTAAAATAACATATAAATTTTTTTTGTTAATTTTAATTTTGTTTAGATGTAATTTCAGTTGATAAGAAAAATTAATAATGTGTACGATATATATAGTCAAACCGTACTAAATATATCCACGTTGATGGAATTCTAAACGTATACCCAAATCAAAAACTACAATTACAAAACAAAAAAGAATAAAAACTATTTTGATAACGACATAATAACTAAAAATATCTAATAGGGACGTTAATTTGACGGTTTATATTATTTTGTGTTTTTGACAAATATTTGCTACTTGGCTTTATGTGGCTATTGTACAAAATAAAAATTGGATAATTATTCACCTCATTTGCATGTTGTATGTCGACAAACACCAGACCCAACCGATGCCCGGATGAATGTGAATTACATCACTTTTTCTGCATATTGTAAATTTCGTAAAAAAATATATGAATTTTATAAAATGTACTAAATTCAAAAGAAAAAAGAACCAGATATAAATATTTTTTTTAAAACTTGGTGATATTCGGTTCTGGATCCGTCACTAACAAACATATTCATATGAAGTCCATCACATGCAACTTGGATCCACATATGAGATATGTCGATTCACAAACAAATAACTTTAGCATACTCATTATGTAGCAAATTTGGCACTTTTGCTTATGAACAAAATGATTCGTGTAATCGTGTTAATTTCTTTTCATTTCAAATGATTTAGATGTGCTGAAATTCTTTTAAGGTAATACATTTAGAGCTGACAACTTGTGTCTTAATAGGTTCGGAGCGCACGAATAACACAAGTTTCAAACATGAAAACAACTCGTTTAACACTTGGTTTTGGTGATTTAAGTGTGACAGTTATACGTTTTATGTATAAAAAAAAGTTAAATAATGAATTCTCTAATACTAAAAACAATTATTTTAAAAAAGTAAAAAATTGCATAGTACATTTTTTCCTTTAACGGGTCTTAACAAATACCCAATTTGCCAGCTCTAAACGGCCACGGAAATACTGATGAGGTCGTTGGACGTTAGAGCCAAAGGCTCGACTTTTCCCAGCCAGCCACAACATGGATCCCTCTCTGTATATTGTTATTTATTTATATCTCTGTTAACACTAGCAGTTTTGTTGTGCCTATTTCATTTTTATAGCGATTATAAATATTGTAAGCATCCCGTTAATATAAGGATTTTCCGTAGTTTATAATAAGTGTTATGATTCATCTCTAGATAAAGTACATGTCGTTCTTTTTAATGCTTATTCCACTTTTGGTATTTTTTTTGAAAAGGGACTTTATGCTGTTGTGTTCAGGAAGGCGATATTAAGAATGCAATAGAAGATACAGGATTTGAGGCAGAGATTCTACAAGATCAGGGTGCCCCAAAGGCGAAGTCACATGGAACTCTAGTAGGGCAGTTCATAATTGGAGGCATGACATGTGCAGCCTGCGTTAATTCTGTTGAAGGCATTTTACGAAAGCTTCCTGGTGTTAAAAGAGCTATAGTGGCTCTCGCTACTTCACTAGGTGAAGTGGAGTATGATCCCTCTATAACCACCAAGGAAGAAATCATCACTGCAGTCGAAGATGCCGGTTTCGAGGCTTCTCTTGCACAAAGCACTGGACAGGATAGAATCATGTTAGGTGTAACTGGAATATGCAATGACTTGGATGTACATATGTTAAATGAAATACTATGCAACTTGAAAGGAGTGAGACAGTTCGGTTTTAACAAGATATCAAGTGACTTAGATGTTCTCTTTGATACTGAGATCCTTGGTCCTAGAGCCTTAGTTGATGCTATTAATGAAGAAAGCTGCGGGAATTTTGAAGTCCGTGTAAAGAACCCTTATATGAGGATGGTTTCTCAAAACCTAGAAGAATCCTCACACATGTGGCACCAATTTATGTTCAGTTTGTCCCTCGGTGTAAGTAAATTAACTTCTCATGGTAATTGCTCATTAGAGGTAGCTGAATTTATTTATGAATGGGTTGAATTTGATTCTCGTTTTGATTTATTTCTAATGGGTCAAATGGATATATTAGAAAGCTATTGGGTAAAAAGAAACGGTTCAAATGGGTCAAAAGTCGCTCGAAGTCTATTTTTAGTATTTAAAGCCCCCTAAATTAATTTACTGATAAACTAATTATTCTTCAAAAAGTTCTATTTGTAATCATATTTGATTCACTTATTATTCAACATACTAATTATTCTTCGAAAGATTGAATAATCTTGACAGTTCTCGCATCTTTGATAGCCTTCTTATACGTTCTGATGATTCCACTTAATGGCAGATTCCTATCTATGCAATGCGTTTCATCTGTCCACATATACCTTTTCTCAATTCCATAATGCTCTCGTGGTTTGGACCATTTCAAATTGGTGATTGGTTACGTGTGATATTAGTCAGCATTGTTCAGTTTGTTATTGGGAAGCGTTTTTATCTTGCAGCTTTTAGAGCGCTACGTAATGGCGCCACAAACATGGATGTTTTGGTGGCACTGGGAACTTCAGCTGCATACTTCTATTCTGTTTATGCACTTTTATATGGTGCGATCACTGGGTTTTGGTCTCGAACATATTTTGAAACAAGTCCCATGTTAATAACTTTTGTATTGTTCGGGAAATACTTGGAAAGTGTCGCAAAAGGGAAAACGTCAGATGCTATAAAGAAATTGGTGGAACTTACACCTTCAACGGCTTTACTGCTTATTCAAGACAAAGGTACATTGATCAGTGCATATGAGTTAATGGTTTAATAGACATTCTGGAAATTAAAGTTTTTAGTTAGTTTCGTCTTATGCATCTCATCTCCACTACAAGTGTCCAACAGAGAGCTAGATCTTCAGAACTTATAAGTTTGACTTTCTGGCAGGTGGTGATGTTATTGGTGAAAGGGAAATAGATGCATTACTTATTCAACCTGGTGATGTATTAAAAATTATTCCGGGTTCAAAGGTTCCAGTTGATGGTTTTGTTGTATCGGGTTCAAGTTATGTGAATGAAAGTATGGTTACTGGTGAATCAGCACCTGTTTTGAAGGAGAATAATGCGTTAGTGATAGGAGGCACAATAAACTTACATGGATCCCTACATGTTCAAGCTACTAAAATAGGTTCTGACACAGTTTTGAGCCAGATTATTTCTCTGGTTGAGACAGCACAAATGTCGAAAGCTCCTATCCAGAAGTTTGCTGACTTTGTGAGTACACATTTCAACCATAGTTACACTGGTTGCGTGTGTATGGTACTCATGGATGCTTTATTGGTCTGTTTCAGGTTGCAAGCATTTTTGTCCCTACAGTTGTTGCTTTGTCAATGACAACATTCATCTTATGGTATGTAACTGATGAGTCGATAAATTGAATTAATAAGAAAATGTTCTGACGAAATGATGTCTTTTAAATGTAGGTTCCTTAGTGGAGTTCTTGGAGCTTACCCAGAAGACTGGCTACCTCAAAATGGCAGCTACTTTGATTTTGCACTTATGTTTTCTATTTCAGTGGTTGTTGTTGCATGTCCTTGTGCACTTGGTCTAGCCACGCCAACTGCTGTCATGGTTGCAACTGGAGTTGGAGCTAGTAATGGTGTTCTGATTAAAGGAGGAGATGCATTAGAGAGGGCACAGAAGATTCGTCATGTGATATTTGATAAAACCGGGACTCTAACTCAGAACAAAGCTGCAGTTACCACTGTCAAAGTATTCACAGAAATGGACCGAGGAGAGTTCTTGACATTGGTCGCATCTGCTGAGGTATGACAAACGTCATCATACATACATATATATGGATACACACACATTTCATACGCATCTATTTGTGTATATTCTGATTAGAAGTTATGATAGAACAATCTGGAATCACATGGGCTCGGCTTGTCTGTTGATAGTCAAACAAGATTCTTTTGGTTAAAATCTATTTTTTCTTTCGTCTATTTCTTATCATAAAAGAAGGAAGAAAGCAAACATGACATACTTATATTCACTTATTAAGCATAAAACTCATGTGATTTGTCTCAGGCTAATAGTGAACATCCGATATCGAAAGCAATACTGGAATATGCTCGCCATTTCCATTTCTTTGAGGATTCAAATGTAGCCACAGATTCTCAAAAAGAGAGCAATGATGCATCAAAGACTAGATGGCTTTTTGATACGTTGGATTTCTGTGCTATCCCTGGAAGAGGCATTCAGTGTTGCATCAATGAGAAGCAGATTTTGGTGAGACTCGGACACTAAATCATAGAGGTGGCAATCTTGACACTTACTGATCATTGGCCGACTGGGTTATGCTTTATCCTATATTAATCAAATTTAAAGAATAAGCTAATAATGAAACGGGTCAAATGGGTCTGGCACGTTAAACGGTTTTTTTTATTGCAGACAACAAAGTAAATCGATTATTAAAAGTTTTTTTTTGCTTTTCCTAACTTGATCTTTTTGGCACCTCAACTAAACCATACTCTTGAATAAAACTTCTGCAGATGTTGCTTATATGAAATTTATTTTATCAGGTTGGAAACAGAAGTTTGTTGGCTGAGAAAGGGGTTAACGTTCCAACCAATGTTGAAACTTTTGTGGTGGATCTAGAAGAGAATGCAAGGACTGGGATATTGGTGGCATATGATTCTGAACTCATTGGTGTAGTGGGAGTCGCAGATCCTTTAAAGAGAGAAGCAGCTATTGTAGTAGAAGGCCTTTTCAAAATGGGTGTGCGGTCCATCATGGTTACTGGAGACAATTGGCGTACTGCTAAAGCAGTTGCGAAAGAGGTTTGTATGCTCATGATACTCAAATTTTATTATGTATGTAGTATTTTAACTTTTCAAGCATGGTTTTTGTCAAATTATAGGCAATTATGGATAGCTAGATGATAACCAATGTTTGCAAGTATGAACATTTTCACCAGAACTATGGTTGATTGTAACGAAATACAGAGGATGATGAATTGAAAAGTAGATTGCTATATCAAAATGTTTCAATTATGATGCTTTTTTGCAAAACCAGTAGTTTTTGCAATATATACCGTTCCTATGAGATTTTTGTAAGGGTGATGGTTATAGAGGTGACAACTAACAGATCTATTCTGGTTAGATAGTATTATCTCTAATGGGTTGTATAGTGGGAAAAAAGAACTAGCGAAACGGAAATGGGTCAACAGGTATGAAAAAGCATAGAATGTTTTCATGAAGTTAGTTTATTATTTTAATAGAATAGTTTTCGTAATCATATATGGTACACATACACTCAAAAATGTTTTTCAGGTCACTTGAGGCATGCAAAAATAACCGAAGCACACTTTACCAGTTACAACCCTCCCTCATTTTTTCATTTCTAATTGTTATTGCATAACGAGTAAATGAAGCATGATATTTAGAAACTTAGTTTCTTGATATCATTTTTGTTTGCAGGCAGGAATTCAAGATGTGAGGGCAGAGGTGATGCCAGCTGGCAAAGCCGAGGTTATCCGTTCCTTCCAGAAAGATGGAAGTACAGTTGCTATGGTTGGTGATGGCATCAACGATTCCCCTGCCTTGGCGGCAGCAGATGTTGGCATGGCAATTGGGGCTGGAACAGATATTGCAATAGAAGCTGCCGACTATGTCCTTATGAAAAACAACTTAGAAGATGTAATCACAGCCATTGATCTTTCAAGAAAAACTTTTGCCCGCATCCGTTTAAATTATGTTTTTGCCATGGCCTACAACATTGTGGCGATTCCTGTATCAGCTGGAATTCTATTCCCATGGTTAAAAGTGAAATTGCCTCCATGGGTTGCTGGTGCATGTATGGCACTCTCATCTGTATGTGTGGTTTGCTCTTCTTTGCTTCTGAGACGGTATAGAAAACCCAGACTCACTACTATACTCGAAATAACCCTAGAGTAACTATTAGCAGAAGCGTGAAGAGATATTCTGTTTAATCGTCGGGAGTTCTGCCAGGCTTACTAGTTGTAGTCATTTCATGTATGTATACGTACCTCCTCAATGCAAGTCAACCTGTATCTAAGCCGATCAAGAAGATTTGATCGGCAGGATTAGGCGAATGTTTTCTGTGCGTCTTCAATTTAGTTCTATTAAAATTATTTTTGTAATGAGTAGGAAGTTTTTATTTTATTTCCTCTTCTTTTTTTGTTGATTTTTCTTGCTAGTTTTCTGGAATCTCCTTTGTTTGCGAGTTTTTTTAACTGGTTTTTCTCTTTTCTCAACTTGTTCGGTTTAACCTTGTAAATCAGATTTCCGTTCACGGAATAGACATTACAGAGGCAGATCTATGTAGTAACTTGGGTTTCGATACAAAAGAATGATTGCGTTTTCTTATATAAATATGGATTACTCTGAGTATTTGAGATCTTGGACTCGAGAACTTACAGAAAAATAATTTTAAAAAAAAGAAAAATAATGTAAGTAAATTTATATGACTAGCTCAACATGGATAGACCTTGATCGACACTAACTGATGCGCTTCCTTCGACCTTTGTATCTGACTCGATCAATACTTGATTATCTGAGACATTTCGCAAAATAGTGCTGGGAAACGAGTTACTTGCATCTGTCATTAGAGCATGTTGAACAAATTTTATGCGTCTAGGAAAAAGCAGTATCTTGTTGAAATCGATAGTCCATGAGGTACCATTGACTCGTGTTGCAGCTTTAGCAACAGTTGCCTTCAGGTTCATCCCGTTAGCGGTATTCTTATCAACAACTACTTGACCAATGTCGTTGAACTCTTTGTTCGTTTGATCTAACTGAACAGTATCAATCCCTTTATTTGAGCCAGAAAACATGTTATTTACTATGTTTATTCCATCAACAACTCCACGAACCGACTTCAGAACAATGAATGAATCTCCAAGGAAGAAACAATCAGAAACATGAAGCTGTACCGGATCTTCAGCTACTATTCCGGTGTAATCAAAGTATGAATTCACAATTCTGGTTTGTGTTATTCCAGGTACTTTCAAGTATATCCCAGTTCCACCGAAACCATATGCCTTATTGTAGCAATGTACCCCGGTAATGATGTTTGCTTGGCCAGAAATCATGATCCCAACTGCAGCTGAGAAAATAACGACATCAGTGATGGCATTGTCGTTTCCTTGTAGGTCTATCGCCGTGCCAGTGAAATTACGTTCACTTGGGTCACCCCCGGCGGTAATATGTTGTCCTAGGAAGGAATTGCGAATGTAAGTCTCGTGACCACGTTGTACTAGTATACCCGTGGTGGTGAAATGAGCGATGTAACAATTATCGATGCTTGTTCTTAAGGTGTTCGTTGCTCGGATACCGCCTCCCTTAAAATTGCAATCCAACATTAAATCTCTTAATGTTACAAACTCGTAACTATAATCATGATTTGGAGAAGACGAAGAAGGTGATAAGTCTATCATATAACCATCGGTTGTGAAATTATCAGATGCTTTTAATGTTCCTCCACATATCTGTAAATAAGTAAATTGTTATTTCATTAGTATTAATTAATTAATTAATTAATATAACTACAATTCTACAAATATCAATTTCCATCAAAGTGAACAGTAACGTTACGAGAACACGTTTTCCTATTTTGTTTCCTATACTCTTTTTTTTTTTTTTTAAACACTTATTTCTCAACTCTTGAGTGCTTTTCTCTTTTTCCTTTAATTACGTGTTGCTATTTTTTTCAATTATCTACTCCAGATTCTGTTAAATGTACATAATATATCTCACATTTAAATTATTTATCAGAGGGCTGCACCCATGATGATCATTTCCCTTTACTTTTATCCCTTAAACTATCTTTCTATTTTAAACTTACCTACATCCTTTCTAATTTTTAATCTTGCCCTTAAACTTTTCTTTGTTTTTACTTGTATCTTTAACTTTTATTTAACTTTCAACGATTATTTCCTTTGCGGAACACAAGAAAAAAAACCTTGATCTCATCAAATTATAAAAACTTGGGTGTTTTCCAACAGTGGCATTCTCGCACCGTTCTGAGAACGCCCCTTACCATTGGCACGCCCTACGTTCTCAACCTCGTTCTCGCTAGAATGCGAGGATGCTATTAGCACGGCCGACATCCTGGGTGCGTTCCAGGAAACCTATCTTGTAGAGAACGAACTGGGGGAGAGAGCTGGGCCCGTGGAGCGAGTTTTATTTTTTTTCAAATTTTTGTTTTTGGTTTTTTGTGATAATATATATATATATAGGGGCTGGTTATTGTAAAACAAGTATTAAAATAAAACAAATAAGATAAGATCTCAACCATTAGATCATGATAAATTTGATGCACAAAGATTCATAGAACACAAGTATATACACTGATGCACGAAGATTTTCATGATGCACAACAATTTTCAGTTAAGAAAAAATAATTGTTTTATTTGTTTTACTTTAATACTTGTTTTATTTGTTTTCTGCTTTCTTCTTTTGGATTATTACTGCTACTTTTTTATTAATCAACTGTTGTTAATAATATTATAGTTTAATTTAACTTAGGGTTAAATGCAAATTTCGTCCCTGCGGATTTATTGAGATGATTGCAACTGGCAAAGGATGAAGACAAGGAGAAGAACATAAATGAAGGTGGGCAAAAAGACAAAAATGCCCCTCGCGTGACTTGCACGTGGGGAGAGTTAATGACAGGGATGAGTGAATTTAATGAAAGTCATACCACAGGGATGAAAAAAATCATTTCTAACGGCAGGAATGAGAAGTGTGTTTTTTGAAGAATCACATGGACGAAATTTGCATTTAACCCTATTAATTGATATTTAAGATGTGCGAGTTGACTAAACACATAAGATAAGTGTTAACTAAGATTTTGTTAGGGTAAGAGTAAAGTAGTAATTTCCAACTAGAAGGTACTCGTGCAATGCAGCGGCCCGAATATGTCGTGTAAGAACTGATGCACGAAGATTCATAAAACACAAGTATATATACTGATGCACGGAGATTTTCATGATGTACAACAATTTTCAGTTAAGAAAAAAAATATTATTTTATTTGTTTTACTTTAATAGTTGTTTTATTAGAACCAGAACCATTATAGATATTGGCAATAATATAATATTATGGGAAAAGGAAAAAAGTTTATTTCTCGAAAATCTTGACTCGCGCGTTCCAAATCGTCTCGAACCTAATACGTGAAAGGTAAATCGAGTTGCATGAAGGATAAGGCAATGAAGTAGTGTCGGACACAAGGATCTAACACCTGACCTCGTTTTATGAAAAGGGCAAAATTGTTTCACCCTTTAACTAACCCAATTACGCGCTCAATGGCTCAGCAATATTACAGTATTTTGCCCTTTTTTTTTTCACAAACTCATAAAAATCCAAAATGAAAGGTGGACACTTATTTTGGGACGTGGAGAGTATAACTCCGTACATAAATGTGTTGAACCCTAATATATTGTATAGATTTGATGATGACAATCTGATAGGAAACACTTAGCAAATCTTTTGTGTTCTTGTAATCTGATCTGAGTCAGTCTGAGCTGAGTTAGCTTAAGACATTCCAATATATCACACTTCATGCTTTACAAAGAATTATTATAAGGAAGTAATGTATTCAAGTCAAGCTACATCAACATTATTATTAGCATTCAGTCCAAGTCGAAGACAAAGAATAAAGATAGAATATCAACTTGGGTGTGGAAGTCAGCTTGAGCTTACAATCAGATTGAAGAATACTTAGGCAGATTTGACAAATGTCTCAATCTGTGTCTACGCAATCATGTAAAGAATCAACCTTGGAAAGAAGATAAGAATGACAGTTGTACAAGGTACAATGGCAGGTCATCCAAGGTTGGTGATTGTCCTTCTATGCGTTATCCACACTCTTATTGGCCAGCAGAAAACGCGTGGTGTTATAGTGGGACCACAAGTACGAGAATGTCACGATTAAATATTCCTTTCTGCAGAACCAATAGAAGATCAATACGTGGAAGATTTGGACATCTCGAGTACTAGGGTATTTGCCTATAAATACTCTCATTCATGTAGCATAGAAGTGTGGAACAGTGAGGAACAATGTCGGATACAATCTGAGAACAAACTTCACTAAGTTTCTTACTCTTATTATTGGCTTGGGCTGTAATATCGATTAGCATTTGCTATATCTTTTGAGTAGAAACTGTTTGGTTGTAATTTGTTATTTTAACTGGGTTGTTTAAATATTGTAGATTATCTTGTTCCGCAAAAACCCTGTAACTTTTTTTAAAGATTTATTCTCACTAAAGAATTACTTGAAAAATTACATCCTAGTGTCGAAGTTCTTTTTATGCTTTTGATTATTACTTACTTTACAGTTTTATCAATTCATATCAATCTTAGTTTTATGCTTAATTATTTTAAAGAATTGTAAAACTGTTTTGAAAAGATGCTAAGATTCGGATAAGTTGTATTCACCTCCTACAACATATTTAGGTTTTCATTATACTTTGGTATATTGAACCTTAGGACCTAACAAAATGGTCCTTCATTATTTTGCAAATTATTATTTTAAAACTTTGAGTGTTATAACAATAATTTGATATAGGATTAATAGTAGTTTAATCCTTGCAATTTCAATTTTTTAATGTTCCGACTCTTTTAGTTTAATTTTCATGATTTAATCCTCGAAGTTTGTGTTGACTTACTTATTTAACTCTTGTAAGAATTAAAATATCAAAATTTTGAAAGTTAAGGAATCAAACCAAATGAGGAAGGGTGGTAACCAATCAAATGCCTCCATGTATGTATCAAATTTTTTTTGCTAAAACTTGCTAAATTATGCCAATTTATAGGATGTTGTTGTAAAAAAAAAGCCAAAACCGTAATTTTTTTTGTTAACAAATTGGGCTCAGATTTGGGGGTTGAGAAATCGAAAATACGAACACGCTATGGCTGCAAACCCATCGGTTTACCCCGTCAAAATACGGCCCGGGGTTCCCGATTCCCCGTTTTTGAATCGTTTATCATCATAGCCAGTTTTCGAATCACCGACAACCAAAAAATAACGTAATCACATAATCATAGGAAGCCTATTCGGATTCCGGCAACATATTGCTTTAAAATGGAATTCCGGCATCACCACACTGGAATCAAAGATTCCGACAAACGCTACCGCATAAAAATTACTACCAAGCTAATTACAATCAAGCAATTGACGGCAATATAAACTAAAATAAGTGTATAACAGATTATATATAGCAACAGTAAGCAACAACACCAAAAAAGGGTCGCCGAAAATCACAAATAGTTGGCCGATGATGAGTAGGAACCCCAAAAAGGGAGAAGACATGAAAACTCCCAAAAACGGAGAAGACGTGAAAACCCCAAAACGACGACGCCCATGAAGGACCCCAAAACGGAGAAGACATAACCTCGTCGGAAACCCCCTAAAAAGGGTTTCTACTCTCGCGCGGAATAGGGTGAAGACATTGTCTATATTGACATGCGACATCGATTCCTATAATACATAGCCAATAAAATCACAAATAGGAGCCTCAATCGAAACCAACCCCCCCCCCCCCTCCCCCCAAAAAAAAGGTTTCCGGCCAAACAGTAAAGAGGGACACAAATAAAAAAAAAAAACCCTTTCACAAGCACTCTCCCAACGTTACATTCAATCGGTATGGTGGTGCCGATATATAAAGCCGATGTCGCGTGTCGAAGTATGTTGATTTGTAGGGGGCGGTGATGCAGCGTGCCGATGTATGCCAAAACCCCATGCCGATATATATATATATATATATATATATGTCGATCACATCCATCACCCTAACAAAACTACTCTAATAGAGGGTAACCTACACTACAGGTCCACTCGGTCCGCAAAGAGTATTATTTTCCCCAAATAATTTTGATCTTTGTTGAATTTATAGTTCGTAAAAAATGTTAAGACACTCACTCTTAAATAACAAGGTCTTTTTACTTTAATTTGCTACAATAAGGGGATGCATGGGGAAAATGATAGTTCATAATCGTTTTAATTTACCTATTACATTAGATTGTGAAAATGGTAATGTTTAATATAAATATCAACTTAAAATCACGTGAACCAACTTATTTTGTCTATGATTCATTACAAAAAAAAAAAAAAAAAAAAACGTTCACTTGAATTGTTCAACCTACTCTTCTATCTTGCCCGGGTTTTAAATGGATCTCTTAATGTTCCTGTGACCCTTCCCATTAAGGTTTGATCTTTGATAGCTTGATCACTTGATGTATTGAGATTCGATCAATAACATGTACTCGAATTGAACTGGGCCACTCTATCACGTTTGTTTGAGTATTTGACTGCCGGCTGCCCAATCTACTTAAAGCCCAATAAACTATCGTATGGGCCCAAAACTGTGTATTATAACCGAGCCACTCTATTTACGTGAGTACGTGACGCGATAATCCATTTTGCATCATTTGTGAATGATAATTGCGAGTTGTTTTTTTTTTAATCTTTGATAATTAACTACTAATCGTCTTATTTCGGAATATTACACTGGCCTCAAACTTTGATATTCTAATTCTAAATATTAGGATGAATAACACCAATAATATCGAGGTATAATATGATGAATTATTCAATTTCTTGAAAGTATTCGTTCTTGGTTCATATGTGTTTACATATCGACTTCTGACTAGCCAAATAATAACTCTTCTCGGTGTTGTTTTGAATTAAAGGTCATTTTTTTTCGAACTTCAGACATTCAATAAATATGATTTCATCAACCATTAATTAAAAATTAGGATTCCCGTGTAGCCTTTTATAATTAGGTTGATAACACCTTTTTATATGGTTTTAACAAGTCAAACCTTCCTTTTACTTTCTTCGTCTTATTATAATCGTCCACAGGTTAAAAAAAAAATTGTTTGTTTTAAAATATATATGTAATTAATAGAGCTTTTAGATGATAAAATGTTAATTAATTTGTCCTTCAATTTAATACATAAGCGTGGTACCCGCGGAATGCTGCGGCGGCGGCGGGTTGTGTACGTAATTGATGTAAAGGGGGTAGTGTATGTATTTTAAGAGTTAAAGGATAAATTATGTAAATAGGTGAGAGGGGTATATTAGTCATTTCGCATATTTCAAAAGTATAACTTTTCAACATGGGGTCTATAATTTTTATATAGTAATATAGATATAAATAGAGGGGAAAAAAATAATAAATATATTTAATTAAAGTAAATGACAGCTAAGTACTAAAAGTAATTTTGTGGAAAATAAACAATTATTTTATGACAAATAAAAATAGTGTGGACGATAGAAATGAGACGAGGGAATAATTATCTTTGTAACTTAACACAAAATCTTTGCTCCACTGAACTATGTTCCTAATTTTTACAACTCAATACAAAAATTTTACAACCCAAATTTATTTACCATATATATTTTTATTTTTTATAATTTTTTTCTTCAATACTACGACTGTCACAGCCTTCGTCACCACGAGAAACCATTCAATTGTTCAAAGGTCCCAAAAAAAGGCTGATCTCATGAAGAATTCGTCCTCACTCGCTTTATACAAATACCATGGTATTAAAAAAAACAATGATTTTGAGTTAGTTTAAAAGTTATAGATAACTTATCATATTGAAATCCCATAATATGTACAAATTAAGATTAATTAGATATGATTAACGAGATAACTTGCACAGTACAGACAAAAACCAATCAACTTAATATCACATTCTATGATCATCATCAATATTCATTTCTAAAATAATTAAGCAAGATCCACAAATAAATAAAAACAAAATAATTATTTTAAGTTAAGTTGAATCTAAGGGTTGACTAGGAATATTTGGATACATACAACACCAACTCCCACCAACTTTTATTGGTGATAAACTCAAAAGATATATTTGCATGCCATATATTATATATGATCCATAGATAATTAGCAGCAAACTTAACTCACAACATGAAAGCATCATTTGGTACGTGGACCATTGATTTCGTACCTTTACTCTCTTTCGAAGAAACCAATTAAATAAACAAGTAAACCCGTGAAAGGTTGTTATTAGTACCGGCTGGCTGTACGTACTATACGTAATTAACTAATTATTTTCAGCTGTAGTATTACAAAATCTGACAGATTTTTTAATAACAACTTTCCATACATAATAATAGGGTTGAATTCATTTGCACATGAAAATTTGTGTGAAAATCAAGGGACAAATCTCAGCCACACATTTCCCCTCATTCTCTCCTCTTTTTTGTATTTGTTTTTATTTTTATTATTTTTATTTTTTATTTTTTGATTTTTTTTTATTTTATGATTTTTTTTTTAATAAAAACCCATTCCAAAAAAAAAATTTTTTTTTTTTTCTATGGGTTATATGTTGAAAACTGATGGAGACGGTACGGGCGTAGCCCTTAATCGAACGGCTACGCCGTTCCGG
>JAOEHQ010012481.1:0-16036 GCA_025447715.1 Asclepias incarnata
AGGTTTCACATCTAAGCTTATATGTGGGACAACCCCATATTCACTTTTGCATATATATATATATATATATATATATATATATATATATAATAAAAGTGAATATAAGGTTGTTTCATACCTAAGATTATGTATGAAACCCTCTCACATACTAATATTTTAATATTTTTGTAAAATAAATAAATTATTTGAGCCCCCGTCTATTTTAATGATTCAAAAACCAAAATGCGAGGGGTTTCATATCTAAACTTATGTATGAAACAACCTTATATTCACATCTCTCTCTCTCTCTATATATATATATATATAAATGAGATTTGCTAACTAGTGCTCCTGTGGCACTAGTTAAGGTGCATTTAATGAACTTCAAATTACCTAAATAGTCAAAAAAATATATTTAATACTTATTAAATCAACTTAACAGTTATCATTTTTATACAAATCATAAATGCATATTTTCATATTTTTAGTAATTTGGAGTTCATTAAATACACCTTAACTAGGGCAATAATTAGCAAATCCCATATATAATATATATATAGATATAGATATACCCCACCAATCTGAAAAGCCATGCTAAGCCAAACGACATCCACCGATCTCTATTAGCGAATCAGTATTATTTTTGTTTTATAGGTTTATTTTTGTGATGTATGTAATTCCTCATTCATACATTACAAATTTGAATATTGGTATTTGGTAAGTTGAAATGATGAAGTACTGATTCGTTATATATTTTTTTTTTTGATTTTTGAGATGTATGTAATTGTGATGATGAGATACAAATTTGTTATATAATTTTTGTGATTTTTGAGATGCATAACTGATTTGAATTTACAGATCTTCATGCCATATCTTCAGTTGTAAATATAAAATCAGATTATAGACAATTTTTTGTCTTCAAAAATAAACAACACCACATAAACTAGTTTAGGTGATCAATAGGATTTAAAAATAATAACAATAATAAAATATCTAGGAAGGACGGTTTAATAATAAAAAAGAAGAACATGTATGATATGATGTATCATTTTTATTGATTCGGACACCAGAAGAAACAAATGTTTTTATGGTTCAAGAAACAGTTGTATAATAAAAATATTAGGTAATAGTTTATTCATAAAATATTATAAAATCATGAATTTGTTAATGATATTGTCGTGAGAATAAATTAAGGGTACTGATAAAATTCACAACAAATTTTGACCATACATAACAAGTACAAGTATGTCACTGCATACCGTACAACTGTCTAAAACATATAGTTGTTGTAAATGACAAAAATGTGTTGTGATTTATCACTACCCCTAAATTAAACATCTTACGCAAATAATCTTGTTATTTATTATGAACTAAAAAGTTCTCGATGTTTCTTTCATATATATACATTTAAAAGAACTTATTGCTAATAAAACCTTAACGACTTTGTCGTTATTAAACTACAAAACACGACTTATAAAACTTACTATGCCTAATTAATAATTTTTAATACTTTAAAAAATATGTAAAAAATAATTTTACTTCTACATACATGCATTTCAGCAACCATCTTTTTACTTTTTGAATTGCTTAAAACATAATTGTCAAAATCATGGAACATGATGACCAATCAGGGTGTGTGTTTGTGAAGTCGACGCAGATACCACGTGGGGAATCTATTTTTCTACAATTTAATTCCCACGTTGTTGGAGCTTTTCTTTCCCGGTAATACCAGTACTAATAAATCTTCCAAGTGTATTTGGTAGGATGAAATGGAATAAAAACGGAATGGAATGAACAATGTAGTAGACCATCTCGATCCAATGCAGTCGTGTTGGGCGGCGTTTTTGCCCGTAGCGTGCTGAAACCCCGTCATTTTGGCATTGGGGTTGTCAACGACTCAACGTGTTGGCCAGCAAGGCCAACTTGGTCGCGAGCGCGATGTGAGGGGAGAACATGTTTGGTTTTATTTTCTCCACATATATGTGTACTTGTGTTTTTCTTTTTTATGTGTATGTGTTTTTTTTACGTGATATCTTCTTATAGTTTGGTGGGAACTTGTTCCATATATATATGTATATATGGGAAGGTTATGGTGCGAAGTGTGATAAAATGCGAAACGTGGGAAGTGTCTTAAAAACCTATTTCCGGCGTCTCCCTTCATCGCCCCCCCCCCCCCACCTCGCGTGCGCGCCGAACAACTGTGATTGTTACCAGGCTCCGTCCATAAGGGCATTAATAAGGGGTATCGGGTGGGGATGATAGGTCATAAGAGGTGATAGGTCACATGGGGTGATCGGTGATGGGTGATCTAACCATGGACGACGGCCCTCAGACGCCATGGCTCCGCCATGGACTGACTGATGGTGAAGATGAAGATGAAGTACTAACATACACATTAAATATCACTGATATTCATCTTCAACTAAGATGTATGTCAGTGTTAACTAAGTTGTATGTTAGTACTTCTTAACTGTTATTAACATACATTAACATACCGTTTAGATAGAAAAAGAAATAGTTAAGTTGTATGTTTCTCTATCGACACTGTATGTTAGTAATATTTAAACTGCATGTTAGTGTTTCACATATTTCGTACTGTAAGAAACTTCGTACAGGAACTCACATCTATATATATATGAATTAACCGTGTGTATGTTTTTGTGTTTTATTTTCAAATCGACTATGATGCGTTTGTTTTTCAACGTGTGGCGTGTGATTCAATATGTGTCCTTTTCTTTGGCTTTCAAGAATTTGGGATACGTTTCTTCCGCTGATTGGTGATGTTAAAGGTGATGGTTTGTGGTTTTTGATAATGGGTAGTGATGAATAACCTTGAAAATAGTTGAAAGCCTTTGATTAAGATTTAAAGAAAGTTATTGTATCGACAACTTTAAATTTTGAATTAAACAAGATTTTTATTTTCCGTACGTCATGTTAAAATGAGATTTCTATTCAGGCTAGCTTTGATATTTTTTATGTTGTTTGATCAATAAATGCCTTATATACGCTTTCATCTAAGTTATAACCACTATCCAAGTATATGGATATTTCTGTCAAGCTAATTTGACAAAAGATGATGAAAGATAAAATGGTAAAGTTGATATATTATTTTTGTGGAAATAAACATTTATTTTGAGACAAAATAAAATGAAAATGTAAACATTTATTTTGAAACCGAATGAGTAGTTATTTATCCCTTATTTGATAGGGGTTGAAATTTGAGGGATGGATAAAGTAGTAAAATGTGTATGTTTTTAGTACTAGTTAATGTGTTAAATATGACTAAAATTACAATGTAATAAATGCTTGATGGAAGGAAAAAAAAAGTATATTTTAAATGGCTACATTAAAATGTTAAAAAAAAAAAAATGGCTACATTAAGTTGTAGAATTCCAAATTTTCAGGATAAATATGTTTTAAACAACTTGATCAAGCAAAATGAATGGTCCTAGTGCAAGGTAAGAGATCTTATAGTCGAAAGTAAAAAAATCAAGTCTTGTAGGTCTGAGGACCTCTCAACAATCGGTGGTGTACAACTTATTATTAGATGTTTTCAGCCAATAGGGTGCTTCTTACACTTGGTCGTGGGTGTAGGTTTTTGGTTTGGGAATACCGGATTTTTCTTTGAGTCACATGATCACTTTCATTATAAAGTATTTCGACCCTATCGTTTGCCTCTCAAGGTATCACGAAATCTTTACAATGATAAAAAAAAAACGACGACTCTAAACCAAAGCAACTAAAAGTTAGAATCTGAACAAAGAGATTATGTGAAATTTTCGTGTGTAATAATGAAACCAGATATATGGATATAAAATACATGTAGAGAACAACATTTGGTTATAAAAGGATGCAACTCTTAAAATGAAGAGTTGTGACTATCATTTTAAACAGTCAGAAACTGTCCAAATGAAGGGTTACACTCCTTAACATAAGCAGGATTTCATTTTCACGAGACATTATGCCAAAACTATTGTTAGTATGTGTTAAGTTCATATGATCCATAAAGATGTTTGTGTTACTTTAAACACTTTTACTAATTCCTTGTTTCTAAGGGATGTTTAGAGCCTTGGAGGATGGATGTTGTCCTTATGGAGTTGTGGCCCGTGAAAATGCTCGAGTTTTCATAAACATCATTAGGTGATATTTGCACCGTGTTAGAGGACCGGGCTCTAAAGCTGATAATGCTCTCTGAGCCTATATGGTGTTATGGGTATATTCATCATAGGCCTAACCTTTTGTGGATTTTGGACTTAAATGGATCTTGGACTCGCATAAAGATGTACATCCATTTGGGCTAAAATGAGTAACTAATAAATAAATAAACAATGTGTCCAAAATAAACAAAAATTCTCTTCCTTCGTAAGGGACATTTACAACCCCAAGAAGGCTAGAAATGGACCTAAATATTAGTTTCCCATACACCTGGCAATTCATACCCAACTTAAAATATTTGGGTAATTTTGGGTAAGATTTTTTTGATTATGGGTTTCAACGGGTGATAGGTAATAATTAAACGGGTTTCAATGGGTGATTTTAGTTCTTTCAGCTAAATTAGTGCGGTCTGTACGGGTCACAAAACATGTTGGAATGGGTAGAAGAAAGTCATCGGGTGATTACTTTTATTTTTATTTTATTTGAGTTAAAAAACGTAATGAACAACTGAAAAAGAAAATGAAAGGAGAGGGGAAAGACAGAGTAGCTTAAGTAAAGTAGAGTAGTTACATGAAACGGTAATCGGTGGGGTGGTTTTATTTGTTTTCACTTTTTTGATATAATATTTTTTATTTTAATTTTATTAATTAATGAATACAAGCTTATGTCATAAAATTGTGACACGTGAACGAATTATATCCAAAAAAGCAAGCTCAATTTTATAAGTTGCTTTGGTTTTGAGATAATAATAAGAAGATTAATATAAATATAAAATACAAGTATATATATATATCGTGTTCGTTTTTTTGGTTCCGGCATAGGTCTAGATTGAAATATGTCGATTGGAATGTGTGGTGTAAATATCCGTTGGATTTGATGTAACTTTGGATTGCATAGGGGTCCTTGTTTTGAGGACTCGCTAGTGGTGTTTTTTAAATGAAGTTTATATTTCAAAAAAAAAAAAAGGTGCAAGTCAAAGGGATATATGATTATTATTATTATTATTTTGAATATTCAAAAAGGTTTTTTTATTGAAGATGAAAACTAGCAATACAATAGAGGTCTATCAGTACAAGTCAACTGAACACCGTGATTGATGAGTGGGTGGTTAGGTGCACCTCTCGCCCAGCAGTAAGTAATGAGGCTAGTCTCCCCCCTTTCTCTAATAATTAGGTAATTTAAGCCCATTGACTTTCTATTAGATTAGTTTAGGAGGAGCTAAAGTACAGAGCATGAGAGTTTACATGTAGTTACAGGAAGAGTTTATATGTTGAAATAACACCAATTTTTCCAATCTATGATAATTTTGGTAGATCTATTGGATAACCAAAGGAAATTGATACTTTTGATCTCTTTTGCAACGTATCGAATGGATGAGGTCTTGTTGTTGAAGATGTTATTATTCCTGGACTTCCATATATTCCAGCAGTAGGATATATGATAAATAATAATCTTTGTATTTCAATTTCTCTTTTATTGGAATATACAAAATTGATTGGAAAGTATTACAAGGATCTGATATGGAGAATAATGTTAAGAACAATATATTTTTGAAATGTTAAAACATTATAACTATTAATATAATGGGGTTTGACATTCAAATCAAGGCCATCGCTAATTCGCTATGCCAACTTCTATAATACAAAACATAAAAAGTACTCGTAATTTATGCTTACAGGTATAAGTGTATAACTACTAATAAACTAGACATGACGATAAAATGGACTGGTTCTCGAAAGTGTATAGTAATAGGTTGAAATGCATTTATGTCATAATTTTACTCTATATTCTTCGTCTTAAAATTATTGTTTTTGTCTTAATATATTTACAACTAAAACTGAATATAAGAAAGAAAAAAAAAAGGTTAAACGATTACGTTTTCTATATTACCTCTTAACTTAAATTAATATTAAGGAAATCAATAAAACGTAAAATAAATGAACTGATAAAAATGTCATTTTAACAAAATGTAACTTTATACTTAATTATAACTTTCTTAAACTATATATATACATACATTAACTTTTTGACTCATGTATACACACGTAATTTTTTAAAATATTCTTAATAGCCATGGTTAGGAACTATCATATCATATATATATCTACAAATATAGAGAAACTGTTTCAAAGCATCCAATTGCATAGCCTTGAATGGATTTGGAGGCATAAAAAATAAAGGGTTTTGCTAATGATAGCCTTATGGGTTGTCATTAGTGTGTATAAAAATATATACTTTTATCATAAAATTTAAAGGGTGAGTTTTTTATATGAAAGGTACAATATTAGAAAAATAAATATATATAAAAATTTGAAAGGTTAATTGGCATTAGTAGTTGGCTAGAGTACGTGCAGGGCCTCACCATTAATCGGTGAGGTTTCCGTGAATGTTGTGTACCAACTGAATATTCGGAAAAAAATTTGGCATTAGTAGTTGGCTCTCATGATTTTTTTATTTTTCTCTTTGCTAATGTAAGTAGAACGTTTTCTCAGGTTTTAGTGAAGATGGCTTCTTCGACTTGATTAGTTTTTCTAATTCCTTTATGTCATCATGTAGCCTTGCAAATCTAAAAGTCAAAAATACAAGAAACAAAACGGTACATTTAGTTGTAAAAACTATGATTGTTTTCTAGAAAGAAAAAAAAAATCAAGAGAAAAAAAACATAAAACATGTTTAAATATGATTTTTTTCAAAATTGTTTTAATTAAAAACAGAAATTTATTTTCCAAATTATAATTACCCATTGGAAAACTCATTTTTATAGTTTTTCTATATTTTCCATTTTAAAAATGGAAACTTTATATGTTTTTTAAACTTGTAACTAAACGCGTTTTTAAAGGTTTTCTAGAAATAAAAAAACCATTGTCACTTTTTTAAAGAATGAAAATGAAAATTTAGGGGAAAAAAAAAATTACAACTAAACATCCCTTAAGTGTCTGAAGCTATATTGAAAATCATCAGCATAAAGAACTCACACCTTTTATCGATTGGTTGCATAATTGTTTAAAAAATGAATAAGATGTAAAGAATTTACTACCATGAACTTTTTCTTCTTGAATCAACAAAGTCTTGGTTTGATATTATATCTACATGATTAAAATCCATTTAACAATATCTATAATGAATATCAATGCAGTTGAATAGCTCACAACATTCAATTAAGTACCTAATTAGCCCATTTTGTTGAATATAAGGAACAAACTTAAAAGAACAATAATTTTGATTTGTAGCCACAACTATCATATAATACCTATGTGATACTAAACAATTTAACCCAAAAGCAAGAAAATTTAAAAGTCACTTGTAACCGGTAACCTCGTTAGGTTGCATATACCCAAATTAAATTTCAATAAATAACTTTCAAATTTGTATGTTTATTTGATAGTGTATTAAAGTTTGAATTATCTATATAGCTTAAAATTTTATAATTACTTATTTAGACAGTCAATTAAAGTGAACTACTATTCTTTAACATTACCTATAAAAAGAAACATTACATCTAAACATAGTTAAAATTACTCATTAGCATGCTATAGATATAAAATTATGATTCAAACTAATATCATATTTATTTTAATTTATTGATTAACAGTTCTTTTTAGCAAGTTGTATATATTCTTATCATCTAATATTTATTGTTTATTTTTATAGTCTGGGTTGCCTTAAAGTTATTATTCATTTTCAAATTCCACAAATTAGAAAAGTGGAAAGGATATTACACAATACTATGTCCTTAGGCTTTCTTTGATATAGAAGTAGAACAAAAATAATAATTTTAGCTGAAAATATTGGTGTAAATATAATTCGATGTAAGTATTACGTTATGACTGTATTGTTACATGCCCATTTTGGGGCGAGATAGTGAATGAAATTAACTTTTCAAAAAGAAAAAAACAAATTAGAAAAGTTTTATGTGATAAAGATAAATTTTAATTGGTGGTATAATGTAATAATTATATTTTTATTAAACTATGTAATTTTTGTATGTAGAAAAATATTTTTTTTAGGGACAGAAGGGTAATTAGTTATAGAAAATATTAGTATAAGATAAAAATTTTGTGGTTAGGAATGGTTTTAACAAAATGTCAAATGATTAATGTAGGGTTAGTTTATTTGGTAGATACTTTTAACTTTTGGGTTAGACAATGAGGTAGTTTATTATTATTTGGTGTAATTTAGTAATACAACAGTATATTTGACGTTATAAAAAACAAAATGTCAAATAGCATAATTAAAAAGAGAATGAATTTAAGAAAAAGTAGAATTTTGAAAAAGAAATTCGAAGTGTCAACGCACCAAATGGAAATTATGCGGCGAATCGAGACAGAGTGCCAGCCAGCCAGCCTATCAGAATCATGCTATTTATTTACCATCAATTAGTTATTAATTTATTTATTAAAAACAAACATTTTTTATTCAAATTAATTCAAATCAAATCAAATATATATAGCTGTCAATGAGCTGGCTAAACTGACACGTGTCAGTTGTAGAATGCCCAGCTTTTTTGTCGTTGGTCCACATCCACCGACCTCCTTTTTCGCCATTGGTCGCCGACATACCATGACGAAAAGTACCATACAATACATGGCTCTTCTCACACTCTTTCTATCTTTTTTTTAATTGATGTAAATTTGTAAAATTACAAACATTTTTATCTATCGGGTTTAATTTCTATATTACTCCTCTTGTTTTCGTGATATAAACGATAGAAATTTTTGTTCATGTAATCTAAGGAAGATAAGTTTTAACTAAGATGTAGGCGTACTAATCATCGTATTTCCTGTTATCGTTTTATTCAAATCTTTTTTTTAGTTATCCTAAAATATTTACTTGTATGAAGATAAAGTTATGAACGTGAGATCTTTTGTGATAATATCAAAACGTTAGACCTTTGGTAATGATTTCATGTGTAACTTATATGAACTTATCAGTGTCTCACATTGCTAACATATTTACCATGCAAACAGAATTTAACAGCTAGCATAGGTTACAAGCTCTAGTAATCTAATGGTCAAGTGTCTTAATAGGTTAACATTTCCCAAGTTTTAAACATAATGAACATTACTCTTAATGTGTTTCAAAATGGTTTGGAAGTCGCTCAGATAATGCCACATTAGTTGAGGCTAACGTGACATCAAATAAAACCTGTTAAATACACATGTAGAATCGTATGCTGGATATATTCTTTTAATATTATATTATATATATATATATATATATATATATATATATAGTAAAATGTTAAAATGAGAACTACAAATGAGTTAATCAATGGCTACAACCCCTTTATAAATACCCTTGAGATCTACGACCGATAAGGGCGAAACCCCCCTAAACGGGTCACGCCCGTTCAGCTAAGGGCTACGCTCGTACCATATCCATCCATTTTCAACAAATAACCCATTGCCCTTGGATTAGAAAAAAAATTATTATTATTATTTTTTATTTGTTTTTGAAATGGGTTTTTATTTAAAAAAATATTAAAAATGAAAAAAACAAGGTAAAAAAAAATCAATTTCCTTCCTTCTTTCCTTAATTTTATTCTTCCTAGATCTCTACAATATATATATATATATATATAGGGAAATGATATATTAGGAACCCCTAAAAGGTCAGGAACCTTAAGGAACTTTTTAAAAATTAAAATTAAAATGATATTTTAGTAAAATTATTTATCATTTACTATATAATTGCTTACACGTGTTCATATGACTATCTATATATATTTGATCACCAACTATCCATAAAACATTTATTTTCAAAATACTTGCATACATATGCTCGACTTGCATATATATGCTCATAGCACTATACTTCACATAATTGTAAAACGGATGAAGATCTATGTCTCCACATAATTGTAAAATACAAAATTGCACCTAAATAACTCAAAAAATAATCACCATGTAAAGAATAATCAATGGTTGAGATTTATTTAAAAAGTTTAAAAGGGTTCCTAAAAGTTCCTAACCTTTTAGGGGTTCCTAAAATACTTTTCACTATATATATATATATATATATATATATATATTATATAGGTTTTGGTTAATAGATAAAACAATTTTTTTCTCTTAATTAAAAATCGTTTTGCATCATAAAAATTTTCGTACATCAGTGTATATACTTGTGCTCTATGAATCTTTGTGCATCAGTTTTATCATGATCTAATGGTCAAGATCTTATCATATTTGTTTTACTTTAATACTTGTTTTACAATAACCAACCCCTATATATACACTAGCAGAGTACCCGCAAGATGCAGCAAGACCTCTATAAAAACGACGGTTAATTGTGACGGTAACTTCCCGTTGCGTGAATGTACGAAAAAACCCATGGGTTGTATATATAAATATATAATGTATGAATAGTTGATTATCGAAACATTTAAAGGAGAGAAACTTAAAACATACACAAGTACTTGTAGTTTGATAGTCTAAATGCATTGATTTTTATAGTACTCTCTTTACACGTAATTAGAAAATTGGATATTATCGTTAATCTCATTCATTATCTCTTCCATCAACGCTGATCTTTTGACTTAACGATCATCTGCAACCGCCCTTGAGATGGAAGTGTTATCTATTTGAAAACATAAATATATGAGAATAGATATAAGTAAAAGCTTGCTAGATACTCTTGTTGAAACTTAATTTTCAACAATAGAGTCACTCATTATAATATAGTATAGATAGATAATATAATAAAAGCTTGCAATGTAAGTTAAACAAAGTTTGCTAGATGCTTTTGTTGAAACTTAATTTTCAACAATAAATTCACCCATTATAATATAGTATAGATAGATAATATAGTAAAAGCTTGCAATTTAAGTTAATCAAAGCTTGCTAGATACTTTTGTTGAAACTTAATTTTCAACAATAAAGTCACCCATTATAATATAGTATAGATAGATAATATAGTAAAAGCTTGCAATGTAAGTTAAACAAAACTTGCTAGATACTAGGGATGAGATCGGTATGGTACCGGTACCGGTATCAATGAATACCGAAACCGAAAATACCCAAAATCAAATCCCGATACTGTACCGAATTCACTTAAATGGTATCGGTTTAGTACCGTTTTCGGTACCGAGATTTTCGGTTCTATGCCTTATTGGTACCGAATTTCACAGCTAGCTTTGTCTACCAAAGTTTGCCAAAGAAGAAACTCATCTGAAGGTTCAACTACAACCACCTTAGACATAAGCAGGTCACATAAGATGCTTGGTAGAGGTGGCAACATTCACATATTTAGTTTTGAATGATTGATTTATCTCTACTGGGACAAAATAATATATATAGACGTTAGTCAAATAGTTAAACATTTTGGCCAACTATATATTCCAGTTCAATTCATAAGACATGAATAAGAACCATTCACAGTGTTGATGAAGGCTATAAACAGAAAATTGATAGTAAAATGATCAGAAATTGGGAACAAAATTTTAATACATGTGCGCATTCAGAAATCAATATTTCTATTACAAAAGTGGGAGACAATGTATTCAAGAAGTGGAAAGCAACAAAACTAGTCCTTTCTGCTTCAATTCCATCTTAATTCTTACCTATTAGATGTACAACAATTAAACCACTATAAGCATATGTTCTAAGAATCACTTGAGTGAGATATGTTATAAGCATATGTTATGATCGGTACTCTTATTCGGTTTCCTCGGTACCGAACCAGCTGGTACCGAAACCGTTTTCCCCAAATCTCCAATATCGAATACCATCAGTACCGATATTCGGTTTCGGTGTTTCGGGATTTTTGCTCATGCCTACTAGATATTCTTGTTGAAATTTAATTTATCAGTTTGTTTTTTCATATATTTTTAACTTTGAATTTATAAGGTCTTTTTTTTACATATTATTAACAATTCATTTGATCTCCAAAATGTCATAAACCTTCGGTGTATTTGATATGGGTCTAAATATAGTGTCATGTATTATATGCTAATTTTTCATAATAAAATACATTGATAGTTATATATATTACATGTTGAAAACTAATGACATTATTATGACTTTGTTTTTTGTTAAGTAGGTTAGTCACCCCCACCTGTTATACATGGTGTACAAGATGCACTTATTTTTAGCTAATATTGAATCATATAGATTGTCTTTATATGATGTATGACGTTTAAAAAAACGTTGAAGCTAAATAAATTTGAAAGGACTCGTATTCAATTTTGGATTAAAAAACTGAAATTAAATTAAAATAAGTGAAACAAAAATCATTAAGGAATGTCATGTGTTTTCCACCGTATACTCCAAAATGAGTACAATGCTTATGGAAAATGTATTAACTTAATGATCTATATGTAGTTTAATGATATATAGTACCACAATGCTTATTTTTAAAATATATGTAAAATCGTTAAGATTAAAACAAACGTTACGTACAATTTGTCTTAATATTACATAATCCTTGTATAGATTGTGTACACACCTGTACTACAAATTATATTATTAAGGCATACTCAACGAACATATAAAACGATCACATAAATCAAAATACATGAATTGCCTAAATGGTATTCTTGGTGCATAAAACTATTAAATTAGTGTCGTGCAAAAAAAAAAAAAAAACACACACACACACAATTAAATTAGTGGAACTACTATACTTAAATAAAAATACGTACAAACATACATACAAAATCAAATTTGTTACCATCATTGCGTCAATAGTCACATAAACATACTAAATATTGTAGTAACCAAAAACACAAATAGGTCATCTATATCATAAGAAACCTTCCATTCATGGTTGTATTTTATCAAACATATGGAGCTTATAAAAATATAGCTTACAACAAAAACATTTTAACAGATGCAAAGATTGTTAAGTCTTTGAATTTTCACAATGAACTTTAAAAAAACTTCAACGATGATCAACTTTCAAGTATCTACCGAAAAACCTCAAAGTCTGTATAAACCCATCAAGTACTGATTCAAATAAATCTACCAAAAATATAAATTTGTATCAAGATAAATTTACCAATAAAAAGAAGAATGAAAACCCAATAGTATTCAAAATTTATCCGACTTGATTTATAAACACGATTTACAATAAAGAAACATATCCAATGATATAAAAATGATAAAAACTTATTAAACCAAATTGAATAAAAATAATTCAATGCTTAAAAAAACTTGTATATAATGTTAGTAGCCATATTATAAAATAATAAAAAAAAAAAAGAGCCTAATATTTGATTTTATGATTATAACATAATACTATTATAAAAATCATATGTTTAAGACCATAACATAAAATGTATATGTATATTATATTTTTAGTTGCTGGATATATAAAATTAAACTAATATTAAGTAAGGACCATTAGATGAGTTTCTTCTTTTATTTATAGCCTTTAGATCAAAATGCTTATATCATAAATAATTTTCTCTAAATTGATTTGATTTTGTCTTAATTGTCTTAATTAAAAGCAATAATTATAGTTATACATATCTTCCACGTTGCGAAGTCATATATGGTATGGTTTTTATTCAATTAACAAATGTGAGTGTGATTATCTACCAATATATATGTACTACGAATTGATTAGTTATATTTTTATATATATTTATTATAGCTTACTTTTAATTAAATATATACTAGTTTTATACGCCGCTGCGTTGCGGCGGATATCTGTTTTCTTTTTTAAAATCAATACTAAAACCAAACAATTTTTAACAACAAACCATATAACATTGTCTCGAATACAATTTACCAAACATAAATAACCGACAATAGATTTTGTTTGGTGTTGTATTAGAGCATCTAATAACAATTTTTTTCTGACAAAGTATTAACTTGTGTATTATTAAATAATCTGATCATGAAAACCAGCATATAAATATATCATATTATTTGGTACGAATCATAACATAATAACCACAGTAAAATAACAATGTATAAAAGCGCCCACTATTATTTAACACTTGGTATTGAAGTAAACATAAAGATGAACTATGAAGTTAATTACATAAGCATCACGGACGAATAGTTTCAAGCAAATTATAACATAACAACAAAATATTCTCTATTATTTAACACGTAATTTTAAAATAATTATAAGATAGTGTTGATTATATTATCAACCGTTAGCCCTCAAACCATCAACTAACACTCGTTGGTTAAATTTTTGATCGCTGGTGATTTGCCGGGATGGTTGTAAATAAAAGTTACGTTTAAAAAAAAAAACACCCGTTGGTTAAATTGCACGGTGGCCGTTGACGGATTTGCTCAACCCATACGTCATTTTCATTTCATTTCATTTATCCTTAATTGCATCAGACCCCACTTAGCAATAAAATATGGGGCTGCTATAAATACCCATTTTTTCTATAGACACCCCTTAAAAGGGGAGAATTTTAGAGGGCAGAAGGGGCGAATTATATATAAACTTTAAAAAAAATTCAATATACCGTAGTAAATGATTTATTTTTATCTACATTTCGTTATAAATTTCGTCACAATCGGATAACTAATTTTAAATTTTGTCAGTTGGGGTAAAAGAGGCGAACTTTTGAAGGCAGAAGAGGCGAATTTCGTCCTTTTGAGGGTCAGTTGTCTATAGATAATTACTATGGTGTTTCTAACATGCCCGATAAAATACCTATAGAATTAATTTTCTCATCCAATAGTCACTTCACATCTCCCCTCTTAATCAAATCACTATTTTAGGAAACCAAAAAGAAAGAGACGCAATATACATTGTACTTTTTGCATCCAATGAAATACTATTTGCTACCGTCCCCTCTTAATCAAATCACTATTTTGAGAAACCAAAAAGAAAGAGACGCAATATACATTGTACTTTTTGCATCCAATGTAATACTATTTGCTACAGTTAAAAGTACTCACAAACCATAACTTGCTTTTTATATATAACTAGTTAATATGCTGCGCGTTGCGGCAGTTGAAAATATACAGTATCGAATAACATAGTTATGGGTGTTCAACATGTTTTGAGTAATGAGTTGCAGGACCGTGAATTATTGTATTAGGAAATTAAAAGAGGGTCTATAACCAACAGATATTTAATATAAACACAAAATTTACATTATTTTAAATGACACAATTAATTAATAACTACATTTCCAGCTGTTACCTCACATTATTGATTATCCCTGTGATTGTTTAGTTGGTATTTGTAGTGGGACAAAAAAAGTTCGCCATCCTTATATTTTAATATTCACTGGAGGCCAACAAAATAAGGGTCTATCCATTTACATTTTTTTTGAAAGGTGTCTATCCATTTACATCAGTTATAAATAACTGATTAATTTAATTTTATTTTGTATTAATTTCTTAAAACTTTCATTTTAAAGTCAAGTAAACTTTAAATGCGAAGATAAAAAAAAAAAAGATTGTTACTCAACTATCATATTAAATTTAATTATCCTAATCATTTTTTATTTTTATTTTTGTTCGGAGATAACAAAATTGAGAGGAAGTGAGTAGTACTCTGTAGTAATGTTGAAATTGAAATTGAATTTAAGAATGAATAAATAAGAAAAATTCAGCAAGCTTTATTTATTCCTTCAGCAAAAACGGGCCATGTTGGGCTCTAAACTACCATTATTGAATTTTTGATAAGCTAGAACCAACTCCATGAGACCCAAAAAAATGAAAGCCCATACATTTTGCTCAGGGCCTCTCTTTCTCCCTATATAAACATAAATAAATCATGAACCCTAATCAAAAACAAACAGCAGCCACAATCAACAGCAACATATTCATTTTTATTTTTATATCTATTTTCGTTCATCTAATTATTTTGTAATATACTCAGTTTTTTTAGGCGCTGTGATGATTAAATATAATCTCGTTAATCCGATATTATTTTGTGAGGATAAACTCTCTAATCCATTCTTTATAGAGTTTCTGAGCACCTC
>JAOEHQ010012492.1:0-16033 GCA_025447715.1 Asclepias incarnata
ATTCGGATTTAAGAAAATGTCCTCCAAGCAATCCATCTAAAATAATAAACAGTGATGGCTTGTAATGTGGTTAGTGGACTGGTGGTGACCGGAGAAGAATGGTTGATTAGGGCCTCCGACTCTGGTATGAAATACGAATGAATGACTATGGGAAGAATATGAATGAAAGCTACTGAACATATAAATGAAATTACAACGAACAGTTAGATTCAATAGTAACAGTCCACGTACCCCTTTTGGAGCGACGGTCGCTCCTAAAGGGGGTGTACGTGTCACGTTACTGTTCCTTGTCGTATGCTGTCTAGGTCAACAATTCCGGATACCCCTTTAGGAGCGACCGTCGCTCCAAAAGGGGTGGTCGGATTACATAAATGGTGGTCGGGGTACATGCCAAATAAAGGTTATGTACAAGTTTTTAAAGACTCCCATATAAAAGTAATTACAATAACTACTAGTACCTACCCACCTGCTGGCCAGTGGCCACCCAGACAGGTCAAAAAACTTGATAGCCAGATATTTTTGTCATGGGTATATGTACAGCACAGCAAGTCATATTATACCATAGCTATTGATATATATTTACCGCGGAATACAACTTTTATAACACACTATATAAACCAATAAAGCACGTGTGTGATATATATATCAATAGTTATGGTACTAATAACACTTCCCATATGTATATGGAACAAACCATAAGTTCCAAGACTTATGGTATTTAATGCGCAGGTGGTGCCGCAGGTGGAGGTGACGGTGGTGGCCTTATTTGGTAGTAGTAGTCGGGAGAGTATATCGGGGTTGCTAAGACAGTAGGGGTAGTGGCTGCCGGAGCTAGGAATCCTGATGATGCTGCATCGAATGGTGTAGTTGGGAAGCGACTATGATCATTGAATTGCCATGCTCCATTTGAGGGTCCTTGCGAAGACCCTCCTATCATTCGAGTATTTGTTGCTCCAACCTGAAATCGTTGTACTAAAATATAAATAGAACCAATCTTTCTTTGATACAACTGTACCACCGAGACATTTCACAGTATATATGAATCCTAACAACAACGGAAAAATCTAGATTTCAACAAGAATATATTTAAGTTTTATCTAAGTCTAGAATGCAAGTCAATATAAACAACTAAATATAGAAGTTAACCAATACAGTGAAAGCATAATGTATGTTCAAGACAAACGATGAATGAATTTACCTTGTAGCTGGGAAAGAAGGTAGGATAAATGCCATTCCACGATTGACCGTACTCAGAAATTATTGGTAGCCCTTTAAGTGCCGTTGTAGGAGGGTTATCCGCCTGTTATATTAGAACATGAAGAGTGGGATTAGTCTCTTAATTTTGCTATTTCAAATTGGTACACACTACATATTACAGTATCTATTACCTGCAGTCTTCTAGTGTCATGCAAAGCATGATTGAACTGCATATGCTCCAAGTTTTCATTCCTAATTGAACCCTTCCCAAGACACGAAGGGGTTGACATTCCCAAGTTCAGATCCAGATTATGGTCGTTTCCTGGACCACATTGTACACAAACTAAATCCCGCTCCAATTGAAATCTATAAAACGACACATCTATTGTAACTAGCAGCATAAACAACAATGAGGGCACATGAAATTTACCACAATGAGATGCAACACTCTGCCCATCAAATGCAACCGCTTCCCTGCCATCGAAGTTATTAGTTCCCTTGCTTAGGCCAAATAAATCAAGAATGATGAAGAATGTTGGATATCACACAATTGCTTCTTTTTTTTTATTGGGGAATCAACTAAATTTTTAACTTTTTTTTTGTGATTCATGAGCATTACCCTTAGGATGACTAGAGTGTCAAATAGCCCAAGATACATATATCCCTTAATTGGGATTAAAATTGTTCCCCGAACAATGAAACCAAAATTTTAAGGCATGCCATCACGAAGTGAAGTATTAGAGTTATCAGTTTTGTTTTCTAAAGACAATGCATTATCTAGGACATGAAATAAATTACGTTTAGTAAATAGTAGTTTCTCACTTTTTGCCAAGAGACTCTCTCATTTGAGTTTCCCATTTCCCAAATTTGTTCATTGTTCCTCCTCTGTACTTCGAACCACCCCTTGAAAACCCATTGCTATGACGACGTAATACTTGCACGAAATCTTCTTTCGAAAGATTCTTTATCTGCTATAACATTACAAACACAATGTAAACACCAAGAGACTCAACCATATCCCCAAAATCAACAACTCAACACATTAACTATGAATGCAAACCTGACTCATATCCTCCTCGTAATCGCCTATATTGAAATTAATATCAGCATCAACACCCCGAAACTTAATCGCAGCCCGATCATATGCTCTATATATATATCACATAATAACACTTTATTCGTAAAATAGAAAGAAAATAAAAAAATCTACATCAATACAAACATCATATCATATTATTATTATATACTCCGTATATTATAATAACATTATATACCTAGCTGCAGAATGAGCAGTATCAAATCCACCTAAAATTAAACCCCAATAAACCAAATTAGTCAAACTTATTTGTTACTAAAAACGGAAATACTTATAAAAGTTAATCAAATTGTTCCTTACCTAAATAGACTTGTTTCCCAGAATCCCTGCACATCAAAACACAAAGTACAAAACACAAAGTACATAAATAAAAGGATAAAATTTTATTGTAGGTGGGTATCTATTTCCACCTTTACATATTGTTATTGTATGTTTAGTGGTATTTTTGCCGACCTGTGACATATCAACAAAATTGCCATTAAATACATACAATAACAATATTTAAAAATTTAAAAGTTCTTACATATAATAAGACTTTATACTAATTAAATAAAGGATATAACTAATATGCTTCTAACAGCATTTAGTTGGGTGTTTCCCCTCTCACGATTTTTAATTTTTATTTTTATTTTTGTACATTTAACCATGTGATTGAAATCAATACGAGATATAAAACATATAAGTTTATCCCTTAAATAAAAAGACACAAAAACATACATATATGTATAAAGATTTACTCTATTTTTTATATTTTTTGAAAGGTAGAATTACTGTAATTAATAATAAATAGATCGAAATGAAGAAGGCAGGCTAACCAAATATGTGATTCCCATCTCCCAGTTCTTCTATAAAAAGTAACACCTCTATACTGTGAGCTTCTAGACCTAGGTCCTCTCCTACTTTTTTTGCCAACAGGTTGTTGTACTATTGGCTTTATTTGTTGTACCATTTTCACTTCTTGCAACTCGTTAATACTGTTTGGAAACAACTTCCCTCCATCAGTAATCGGAAAAAGCTTCCGAGTCATTAACTCAGGCCGAGTCGCCAACTCGGTCCGAGTCTGACTCGTATCACCAACTTTCAATATATCAAAGTTGAAGCATTGGAAGCTGTCTCCATCACCGTCGTCTCCGCCAGAATTACAAGATTCGGTATTGAAAACTGATGAGCTTGAAGTTATGGATTCTTCTTCGGCGGTCTCTGTTAGAAGCAAATTTAAGTTAAGATCTAACATTTTATTATTGTTTATTTTTATTTATTTACAGGCAGGAAGAAGTAGCAGTGAATATCATTGGTGAGTCATGAGTGGTTGAAGAAGAAAGAAATACACACACACACAGAGATTAAAGAGAGAGAGAGAGAGACGTATGAAGATAAGAGAAACATGCAAGTTCCAAATTTAGTGTGAAAGTGTTAACTGTTAATAAAACTTTTATTATTCAAGTTACCGATAAAACAAGTTGCCGGTTTTATAAAACGTGGGTTACTACTTACTATTTCTGCTTTTTATTTATTTATTTATTAGTTTTAGAAGAAATGATAAATCTTCTCAAAATAATAGCCTAAATCCTCCTAAAAAGACTTTTAATACATATGTTATCATTTTGTAATTTTAAAAGAATTTTTATATTGACTTTAAGAAGGATTTATCATTTCCCCTAACTTTAAGCATCGTTCAATGCACAGTTAATTTCAATATATGATTATAAAAATAACAAATTAAATTAAATTGTCATAATTTAAAGAAATAATAATAAGAGTTGTTCAATTTGAAAAAAATTATCACTTTTCACATGACTACAAAACATGTAAGAGAATGATATACAACATCCTTATAATCAAATTTAACTACGAAAACAGTGTCTTTTTTAAAGAAAATACATTCTCATCTTTCACATTTTCTTTTTTTTTGTTTGCCGTTTTACACCTATTATCAAAAATTAGATGAGTAAAAAGATAATGACCAATAAACATCAAATTTCGACATAAAGATAACAGTAAAACACACTAAGCATGGTAATCAAATAAAAAGAGATAATTATTAAGTCACAACACAAAGAACACATCGAAAGAAATAGTTGGTGGAAAAATTAGGGTTGTCAATCACGGGTTCCGGTTATCGGGTTGGTGGGTTGAAAATCTCCAACCCTAACCCAACCCTAACCCGACCCACAAATAGTTTCAAGTCAGAAGTTTCAACTCTAACCCACAGCAGTCAGGCATGTTGTAAGTAGATAATCTATTGACTCTTCACTTCCTTCACAGATTGGGCATAGAGGGTTTCCCACCTGCACGTTCCTTTTGATCAGTTCTGTCCTCGTTCATAAACGGCCCATTAAGGCTCTCCATCCCCAAATGTTGACTTTCAGATGAACCCATTTGTTCCACGGGAAAGGTCCTGGATGAGGACCATGTCTCGTTTTTGATATGGCAATGCGTACGACTTTCATAGTAAATTGGAGGGATTTTGAACCCACCCACTTCCGCCTGTCACTTTCGTTGTTGAAAATTGTGTTTTCCACTTTTGATGTAAAGGTACAAAGCTGTCAGATTTTGTATTCTGATGAGGGAGGTCTCGCCCAATGCCACTGCCAAGATTGTAAGGTTGATTATCCAGGTTTCATGCTAGCAATGTAACAATCTCTAAGTGGTGAGTCACCGATCCAAACATCAATTTAAAATCAATAGTGTTTCCAATTATACCTGCAATAGAAATATGTAAAGAAAAGTTTTTTTGGGTTAGAATTTCATTTGTTTTTGTGATACCTGACCAAGGACCTGGCATCCCACATTTGAGAGGAAGATGAGCACAAGCACGTGAAGAGGAATGGATGGCGCATATTACCTTCTTCCATAGCGATTCTATTTCATTCTTGTAACGCCGCCACCATTTTGATAGCATGGCATTATTGAAATCTCGAGGCTTGCATAAGCCCAAACCACCAGATTCGATTGGGTCAGTTACCTTGTCCCAAGACACCCACACTATTTTGTTTTGACCATAGGTGCCTCCTAGAAGAATTTCATTGAATGGCTTCTACTTTCTCGATGACCATTGTCGGTGCTCAATACTAACTATATAATTAACCCTCTAAGATACAAAAAAGTAGAATTAGTTCTTGATATGTACATATACTTCTACACCCCCTCAAGACGAAGGATGAAAATTCAACATCCTCAACTTGAGACATTGTAAGATGCATATGTACTTGGCAATTCAAATATTACGCCAACACTCACAAATTTTCATTTTTAGATGTTGGTACAAGAACTATGATCACAAACGAATCCACATAAAAATAGCATATACATACATAATCTTATTAAAAACTCTATAAATAAACTTTAACAAAATGATATATTTCAACTTTAACGATTTCCTTAAAAGAAACATTTAGCTTAACCAATAATCAATCATTGACAGTGAAATTGTAAACCAAATATCAAACTTCAAAAACAAAAGGTCAAAATTAGTGGGTGGGTAGAGAATTAGTAAAGTTTCCGGTTAAAGAAATAGTACGAACCTTAAAAAGACCCTTTTATTATATAACTTACACATGCACCTTCCAACACAAGTTTCACGCCATCCTTTTTTTTTTATCACAGCCGGTTATCGCCGGTCATAATTCATGATCGCATCCTTCCACCTGTACACCACACCTTCGATTACGGGCCCACATAAGACGTGTACTTGTTCCCTAGGAAAAAAAAATTGATACAAACATGATAAAGCCGTTTATATATAAGATTTTAATTTTGATTTTGATTTTGATTTTGATTTTGATAAAGTTGGTACTTAGTCCCTTATCAAGTTTTTAAAAAAAATAAGAATGGTATTGCATAACCACATACTAACAAAGTTCCTATGAATTAATGGTACGGTAACCAGACTTAGAATTATTTTTGAAAAATGATATATCCTATTAAAAAAATCAGCCTAATAATTTTTCTAACAATTTAATCATGACATTTGATAAAATCAAATAATGAAATTAGCAGAGATAATTAATAGATTACACTTGTCATATAATCAAGTTATTAGAAGAATTATTAGACTGACTTTTTATGTATATATCATTTTCTTTTATTTTTTGATCATGAGACATAGGAAGTAAGACGGGGAGCAGGGATAAGGTGATGTCTTTGCCCCCTTAAAAACCCAACCCAGCTAAGGGTGATGATGGTCGACGACCAGCTTTGTTGATCGTCAACTTTGGGTTATCTAACACATATGTATATTTTAAATTGTGTTTTTATTTGATAATGGAGTATTTAAAGATGAAAATAATTGATCAAAATTACTATTATACCCATACTAAATCTTTTGTATGCTTTGCAACTTCCGTAAAGATGCGGTCTTTGCGGCTGGAACTAAGCGAAGCAATTTTCTTTTCGACACAATTGTGTCACAGTCGTATGTTTGGGCTACTAGCAGATGTAAGAAGATTGGGATCTCGCGGGATGACTGGTTTCTTAATCCTTTTTTACATATGTAATTCTCGTTTTGTATTGCTCAGTGTTGGTTGAGCTTTCGTTTCTTGGTTCGTTCCTTGGGTCTTATATGGGAGGCATCAAAAACATTAACAGAGTGAAAACCGATGACTCGACCTCTGTTGGTGAGGGTTTTTCTCGTGTCACGGCACGAGTTTTTTGATTTTTTTTGCCTCCTCGCAGTTCAAGCCCCAAGAAGATCTAGGTTTCTGTTTATTTGTTTCGAGTTCCTAGATTTGTAATTATTGTACATATACGTTGTATGGGTTTTGATGTCTAGTTTTCTGCTAGATATCCTTTTTATAATATATAGCTGTTAAAAAAAACAGGTCACTCCGTACGGAGTATACCTATACGATTATGTTAGTTGTCGTTAAAAAAAATATATTCCTTTTTCTAGAAGCATATATTTACCTTATTTTAGGACCCGCAAATTTATTTTTTAATTCATTAACTAATCCTTACTAGATGAATGCTCGTATGATGCGACGGGAAAATAGACATCGTTCGAAGTGTGGTGGCGACGTTAATTTAAAACAAATACTTGTGTACGAAAATGATAGCATAATACCTGCGCAAAGTATAGAAGATAATGTTCTGATTAATTTTAAAAAAATCATTATTGTTTATTATAATTATAAATTATAAATTATAAGTTATAATAAATATAAATAAGATTGATAAGTAAATAAGGTAATTGTATAAGAAGGGAAGTTTGACTAAACGAATAAGAAAATTATAATTAATAAATTAATAGGAGTATTATAAGTATATATCAAGTGAAGATGTTTAAAATAATAAATAAGGATGATGAGCAATTTAGTTACATCAAACCTGTAATTTGAAGGGGGAAAAAAAGAAAGAGGGGGAGGGGGGTGATGCTTTATATAACTAGACGGAAGCCCGCGCGATGCGGCGGTGATGACGGTAGCGGTGGCGGTGTGGTAATGACGGTGACGGGTGGCGACGGCGACGGCGACAGGTGGTGGTGGCGGTGACAACGACGGGTGGTGGGGGTGGTGTGGGCGGTGACGACGACGACGACGGGTGGTGGCGGTATTGAAGACGGTGTCGGTAGCGGTGTGGTTATTATGTAAAAATAATTGATGTAAAATAAGGGTAAAATAGGAACTTCAGTAGGCTTTTTTGAGAAAAAATGGGGCTCTCTCTTTATTAAGGAGTATAGATAGTATAGATAAAAATGTCACACCTTGTTGAAAAATATACAATTTTAATATATGACATTTTTATCCTAAAATTCCACATTAAGAGAACGTGTGGGTACCATACTAATACGAAAGAAAGAAAATTTTTCAAAGTTATTAATTAATAGTATATTTATAAATATGCTCCGTGAAAAAAATTATTTTGTAATTTTTTTTTATTTGCCCTCTTACGAGTTTGGATGATCTGACTCAAACATCAGCTTCTCAAACAACACACTTAATCTCGTCCCATCTCCATCCTGGAAGAGCAATTCATTTAGTGGCTTGTGCAGTAGAAGGATATGAGCTAAAGGTGAAATCATTGTTATCCTATATGATAATATCACCATGGTAATTATTGGTTCGTGGACATCGGTTTCTAGGTTAGAGGAATGTTACGTCACGATTAAGGATGTCAAATACTACAAAAGCATACATATGACCGATGGTGACTGAGAACTTAGATGGATAGAGTTGCAATAAGGGAACGACTATATGCTCAAATGTCTTTATTTGTTATCATTCATACATTTTCTACCATCAAGCCAAGCCTCTATGTTTGTTGTTGTTGTAACAACGATATTTATTAATAAAACTTCAGCAAGGTGCCGAAGTAACAAGAAATTTAATCAAATACACAGGACTAGTACGTCATAATGACCACAACAACTTAACCTTCCTACAACGAGAAGACAACCACAAAAAAGCCAATGAAACAAGAAGATTTAATACAAGCCTCTATGTTATTTTATACATAATGAAGCGAATTGAAAAACTTATTGTACTACAAGATTTAATAAAAATATATTGGAAGGATGAGATACATTATACTCTTTAGCATTAAGATGTAATTCCGGATCGAGATATTCTTTAGCTTTATGCAATTATGCCCAAATGCTTAGTGTTTATAAAGTTGAGATTTAAGACTTTGATTCCATTTTAATAAGGGACAATGCCATTTTATGTGGGTAATGAACCAAACTAAAAAAAAGTGCTTGGAACATAAAATAGAATAAGAATACAATACGTATGCAACACTTTGTTCTATTCCAAAGCTAAAGTGCATGAAAAGCAATAAGATTGACTTTCTTCACGAGTGACTTATAATCGAAGTGTAGTTGACTTTAAAATGTTATCTCAAAAAAAAAAAAAAAAAAAGCATTGTAAAACTTAAAAAAGGAAGGAGAAATTTAGTTGCTAAATTGTTTATAATTTTGTGTATTTTTTATGTACTAAACTCTAAAAGTCGTAAGTACATAAGATGATTGAGTGTCAATATCAACATAAACTAAGCATATTGACATAGATGGTCAAACAATGAGCACCAACTATGGGCATCAACAACTAATCAAGATAGAGACATATGATTGGCAAAATTGAGGATGACCCAAACATACCACATGAAAGTTTTTCAAATCAAGTGACCCACAAATTAAGGTCCAATCTCCACTCAAATCATCACACCCACACAAGTGACAAGTACATACATACATAAGTTTTGTAGTCAAACAAACAAATAAAATATGAATTCATCACAAGATATATTTCTTTATAATAACTTATATAAAAATCAAACCAACAAGTTACGTTTTCAAACTTGTAATTTTGAAGTTTCTAGGTGTGTTAATGCAACAAAAAGGACCACCACTTGTACCAAAATGAGTGTGTTATGGACCATATCAATCATTCATGCCTTAGCACCACTTCTTTCTTTGCCTTTAATCATCACAAGCTTCCACTTTCCCTACCATTTCACTTTCTCATGTCTTTATTCATTATGCTTTGGTCTCTTTCTTTTATATCTTTTGAGGTCAAAAAGTAGACTTGAGTGTGTTGAGATATGTCGAAAAGAAGTACCCATTACATGACAAAGTTCAAAGGTACTTACTAAAAGGCATTCTTGACTTTGGTTTTACATTTGTAACAATCTTATCCCATTGGATTCCATATCTATAGTTTATGGGACCATTTATTTTAATGAAAGCTATCACATATATACATCATTTACTTATACAGTCTGTTGTAACATTTGTACAGTTTGATAAATTAATCAAAAATAATAATACTAATATCAATTTCCATAGTTTATTGGCAATGCTTATCTAGAACTACTTCATAATTCTTCATAAACCATGGTCTCTTTTTATGTTTTTTGTTTACTTTGGAAGAACTTTTACTCCATCTTATGAACAAATCCAACTTTGGTTTGAAATTTCACATTTCACATTTATTATGTCAAGCTTTTTAATGAACTCCAAGAGCATACCAACAAATATACAAAATAAAAAGTCTCATCAATCAATATTGTTCTTGATTCTTCCTATAAGAATTAGTCAAATTCAATACCTACCATATCCTTCAAATGAATTATTCAACCATTTGTCAACTAAACGGTTTTATGACCACATTATTAATATCATAAAATTTTACTTAAAAATCATTAATTCCCAATGTAAATTAATATCCAAATAAAGAAAATACATCTTCCTAAAAATCATCAATTCCCAATATATATTAATATCCAAATAAATAATTTTTGGAATTACATCTTCATAAAAATTTACTTTGAAAATCATCAATTCCCAATATATATTAATATCCAAATAAATAATTTTAGAAATTACATCTTCATAAAAATTTACTTAAAAATCATCAATTCCCAATATATATTAATATCCAAATTAATAATTTTTGGAAATACATCTTCCTCTTGAGTCTTGTTAAGATTCCTTGCCCATTTTTCTACTATTTCATGAGACAAACAGATACAAAGGAATAATAAAAAAAAAAATTTTTACTTTTTTCACTCACTCAAAATCAACCCCTTTGTAGTTTAGCATCTTTTTCAACCTTCACAAACGTACAATTCTCAATACAAAATGCACATGGAGAAAAATCTTGTCTTTATGTGGCACTTTTCTTCAAAGATATTTTCTAAATTGACTTGTACCTTGATGCATAGGAATTTGTACCTATGCATTGCATTTGGTCACTATGACAATTTAACCCCAATTGACAGCACAAAGAAGTGAATTTTTTTACTTTTTCACCTATCTCATGCATTGACACTCTTTCCACAAGCACAAATAAAATGTAAAATACGTATATTCTTTCCAAAATATATAATTATATTATTATTATATAATGAATAGCAAGATTAAATTAAATTATATTTTATTAGGGAAAATGATATAGCTACTAGTTAAGTGCTTATTATATAATGAATAGCAAGATTAAATTAAATTATATTATATTAGGGAAAATGATATAGCTACTAGTTAAGTGCTTAAAAATAAATAAGAAATTATAAGTGCATATTTAAAATGAAGGTATCTATTTTTACTTCTTTATTTTTAAATTGTCTTTTTACTGTACAATAAACAGTTATATATTATAGATAAATTATTATACATTAATTATACGTGCATATTTAAAATGAGGGTATTTATTTCTACTTCTTTATTCCTAATTGTACATTTTTATTGTGAAATAAACAGTTATATATTATGAATAAATTATTATACATTAAAGGATAAAATTAAAAAAAAAAATACAAATAAGAAGACCCTTTAAAATAAGAGAATTGATATCCGTACCATCATTTTTAATTAATTTACCACACTGTACAAATAATACAACCAATTAAATTATGTATAAGTATAATAGATTTATTAAACTATGTGGTACTAATATCATCACTCAAATATAACTATATAGAAAAATATCAATTTTAATGACATCAAAGTTAAGTGATTACATTATATTATATTATAAACACATTTCTGAAACAGGGCTAGAAAACACAAGTAAAATTGATAGGAACACTGCATTAGTACCTTGTACATTGTGCATAGCAAGTTGTACCTGTCCTGAATAGGTCAAACTTTTTTCTTTTCTTTTTCTTTTACCTCCAAATTTTGACCAATTTGTTATGGAAAATTCAACTACTACATTAAAAACAATTACATTAAAAATCATTAAAAAAAAAAATCTCATTAACATTCAAGATGAACCTGATGAAACCCTAGGTGATGTTACCGGAAACAAAGGTAAAAGCCGGGGCTCCGAATCTCTTTTCGGAGTATTCGCTGGTGATGGATGTAAATAAAAACCCTTTTTGGCAATCGCTTTATCTTCAGCTTCAACGTTCAAACTTAAGCCATCTCCGGTCACCGGAGACCTAAAAAGATCCGGCACAAGTGGTGTCACTGGACTAAGAGCCAACCCAGGAAAGTTAAGAATTCCCGGCGACAGTATCTCTGGCGTACTGGGTCTTCTAGGAGACCCAGAAAAACCCGACCCGTTAACAAATCCGGGTACTAAAGGACTAATCTTGAAATTCTTCATACTGTTTCTTCTTTCGTATAGTTTTGACGTGGGCTTTTTGTTCTGACCCGTTTTCATGGGAGGGATAGGGTTTCGGGTAGGTGGATCGGGTCTGGTTGAGGCAGCTTTGACTGTTTCGGAGGATCCGGTTAGCATTTGGACAACTTTCTTGAAAGAAGTGGTGTCGGCTTGAACAAAAGTAGTTGGGTATGTGTTATTCGGGTCGGATCTTGGGATTGGTGTTGATGGTGGTGATGGGTTTCTTGTTGTATCTATAGGTCTAGGTGAACATTTGTTTTCCATTGGTTAGATTGATGGTCTTTTAGAAAGAAGAGCAAATGAATTAAGAAAGTGTGTGTGTGTGTGTGTGTGTGAATGAAGTTAGGAAGGATGAAAAACAAGATGAAGAAAATGGTTTGGCTTTTAATTTGTTTGGTTTGGTAGGAAATGTCTTGGTGGGACTTTGGATCTATTGCTCTTTAACTTTTCCTACTCGCATCTATGAGAGAGTCAACTACATTTGGGTTGGACCAAGACAATTGATGCCGACTTGAAAAGGTTGTTGGTCGAGTGACCGTTTAATGTTTAACGTTTGAAATTAATGATTAGTTAAAGAGAAATAAAAGTTTTTAATTACATAATTAGTTTACAAATTTGACAAAATTGTCATCATTTAAGACAAGTGGTTATGCAAGTTTATTCAAGGAAATATGTAATTCTCTCCTAAGTCCTAACAAGATGATGTTGGATACCATATTGTTAAAGTGATGGTGTTTGAAAATCCCGTGTTTCTAAACTAAGTATTCTGCATTTTGTAAATTTGGATTTCCTTTTCTCAAAGTTTAAATCGCATTTAAGAAATGTTGGGTCTGTAAACGAATGGAATTTTTTTTTAGAGGTATCGTAAACCCTAGCGACGGCTTTCTCCAACGGTGATCGTGATCGGCGGGTCTTTAGCGACGGAGTTTTTTTCATTAACGGTATTCCATTATCATAATGAATCAAAGGGGAGTAATAAAAACGTGTCTTCATAGGCATTCAATAAGAATTCACGAGATATGGGGATAGACGGACAATTACAAATGGACGATCAAATGTAGCGAATGCATGTGGAGAAAATTTCTACGTCTATCTTTATCACGAACTAACATTCCTTGGAAGACAACGGCTAAAGATCTCTGGCTGGCATGTCATAAATGGGAAAAGATAGTTGACACATATATTCCTACGAAGGTATCCAAATTGGCGCCAGGGGTTACAAACGTGACGACTCTTATTGTAAACCTTAAAACTATTTGGATGGGGAGTTTTCATCTCTTTGCAGATGTGACTAGATTTGACTAGTAGGGCATTATCGTAAACAGAGTTTGCCTTCAGAAGTACGGACTGTGTCTGTTAAAGATCATGAAGTGTTGAGAAATATTAATATTGGATGTTCATATGTGGATATTGCTAGGGTTCAATAATTAATTGGAACATGCAATATTGGGTAAGATGGTTGATCTTTTCTCTATTCACAATTTACATTCTAGCATGCGTGCTAAGGTTTTTCTTTTTTTTTTTCTTTTAATTTTGCTATTCGATATGTGGGGGAACGTTGGGTGTGGATGGAATTCCTATCTAAAAATAGTGCTGAGAAATTTATGAAAATACGATAATCAATTTTCCCTCCAACCTTTTTTTTTTCTTTTAATTTTGCTATTCGATATGTATAGATCATCGCCCATATGTATATCATGTATAATGTAATTCTTATCATTATTTCAGAAAATACGATAATCATATTTCCCTCCAACCTCTTATTTTATAAGATCACTCTACCAATAGTGTGATTTGTAACTTAAACACATAAGGAAATACCTTCAATTCATAATTTCAAAACCCCTAAAAAGAAGTTAAGAATATTTCTAATATAGCACTCAAGAGTCAAGACTATAATGGAGATATTTGACTCCTTCAAATCCAATCCCACATCTAGAACTAAAATCTAGCAATACTTCAAAACTTGGAACTATAGTTGCTAAGAAGAAGCTTGATAAACTAAACATGGACCGAGACAAAGCTTTCATAGGTGCCAACGTTGTGTTACATTTACATGTATTGCGATGATATGAAGATTTTGATTACCGATGAGTGATAAATATTTAGACATTTCCCACATCATTATGCACAATTTTATATAGAAATATAGTTGTTTTAATGAACTTTCGATACTTAATTGAATTATATTTGTTCACAGGTTTATGGCACGTGGAATTGAGAGAAAACGACTTAAAACAACTAACAAAGGATCCATAAGATCTTAGAGAGATCAAAGACGAAGACTAGCAAGCGGAACATGAAGAAAAGAATGTTAGTGTGAAGCCTACAACGTTGTCTTAGTACTTTGGGCATAACTTCTTCATACGAAGTCCGTTTCTGATGAGTGAGCTGGCCACGGAACCGTGAGAGAGAGATATACCACTTTCATTTTCGGTCCAAAACGTGATTCTGGATCATGGAGCGCCGCTCACCCATTCTTTGAGTGCCGCTTTCTGAAAGGCAGTAGCTGAACGCTTACCGATGCCTCTAGAGAGCCACTCCCAAGCTCTAGAGCGTCGCTTTGGAGGTCGGTGGCTAAGGGGGCTTTATGAAAACACTATAAATACATCCCTAAACCCTCCCATCCGCCCAACAATTCTTCCAGTCGACTTTAGGGCTCTTTCAAGGCGATTTTCATCAGTATTAAACCCTCGGAAGACCACGAAATCACTCGGGAGATTCTTATCAATTCCTTACAACATTATCACCATTCGGTTACTCTAGTCTTAGCTTCTCTATTATTTTAGCACATTGATACAATGAATTCTTATTACATTATTTATGTCGCCTTCAGTAACATGAGTAGCTAAATATTTAATCATCTACTAAGATGATGTGACATGATTTTGTGATGGTTGCAAGCTTTTATTGCTGATACACTTAGTGTTTTGTCGTGATCTTAATGTATTGATTTCTTGTTATTTATTATCATTATCTTGTTGATTATATAGTTGTGCTTTTAAGGGTATTACTTGCATGATTGTATGATTTTAATTGTTTATGGTATAAACAATTGACTTTAGTTCATGGTATGATAAAGAACAACTTAATAATAATAGAAATCAATGTGTTCATAGTTTGGTAAACTAATAGGCAATATCACTATTGTATTAATAAATGCAACATGAACATGTTATGGATCTGATTCGAAGTAGATGATTCTTTTAATTATTATTGTCTTCAATCAACTAAATAGATCTTTCCACCGTCTACGGACACCCAATATCCCGGTAATACCGGATTCCATCAATTAATTAATATCTAGCGAGCTCCTGTATACCAACAGTCGAGGCCTATTTAATTAATCTTTTCTTTTTATGTTATTTAGTTAAAAACCCTCCAAATCTTAGTATTACATTAACTCACGCAATTCTTAAATTATAGTTCCTGCGAACGAACCTGGTCTTACCTAATAACTATACTACATACAAACGGGTCCACTGCCCGTGAGTGGGTGTTGTAGTTGGTATTTTCTTAGAATTGTGAATTTAAAACTTGACTCTTTTTTTTTATAGTATATACCAATTGCACATCAATTACACCATGTTTGATACATTCTTAGAGCATTAGTAAGGGTAGGTGAAACCCTTAGGTGAAATGACTAAGCAAGAAAGGTGAAGAAAAGTGAATGGTTGTA